>NMRB01003894.1:12156-49877 GCA_002633025.1 Notospermus geniculatus | reverse complement strand
GCAGCAGGAATAAAAATCCACGGAAGAAGGAGTACAAACATGGAATAGGTAATGAGAAAAAATCTACATTTTACGTTGCTTCCCCTACCCAAGATCATAAATTCCCCATTGACTTGACGCAGAACTTAAACAGGATAAACAGAGGTCACGGTCGTAGTCGATCATTTGGTGATGCTGAAGATGACCTGTCTGCCCCTGGCGTAAAAACTGGCCCCTTCTCCTATCGCAGACAACCCCTCAACCCTGGCAGGAAGGGAGTCAGGAGTGGGAGCCCGCACAGCAAATCAAAATCATTCGATGGTTACGGTGGACATGAAAGTGAGTCCTTTGACAAAGTCAAGTCCACAGTGCCTAAAAGTGTTAGAAATGGAACTGGAAGTACCTCGTCTGGTCGTACAAAGCAGAAGGGAAACTCCTTCCAAGGAGAGGCTGACACGAGCCATCGACTTCTGAAGGAGCTGGAACTGAATGTTGGGGGCAAGGGTCATCATAGTGCACCTACTACGTATGGGCCCCTCAGTCCTAGTCTAAGACTGAAGTCCGATGGACATTTCTGGAAGACAGGTCCGACCGAGGTTAAACAAGGTAACCATGGTCCTACTTCCATCGAGAATATAGGGCATTCTTCTCATTGGCAAAGCAAGAAGACTAGGGATGACAAGGTCAGTGAGCTCAAGAAGCCTGTTGTAAAAGATAACAGACATACGATGGAAACCCAGGATGTGGACGATCTGTACAATCATTTGAAAGGAATGTTTCTGCCTGATGAGCCTTATTCGAGGTTGTCATCGGCTCCGAGGGATTGCGATTCGGACTCCTCCGATTCTGAACTTTGGATCCGAAAGGAATCCAACGTCTTTGACCCAAATTACGAACAACGGGAGAATCATCGATTCAGTCTTTTGGGAAATTCCCCGAGACCGTCTGGTGTCTGGAACGATGAGCCACGTGAAGAAGGTTTCTCTGAGGCTCCTTGTACATGCGGGACTCCAGGATTTAGGGTCAGTGGGGGTGTATTTGACTTTGACCCAGCACGTCATACGTGGAGACGCCAGCCGTGGGATCCCTTCGATCCTGATAGGCCTGAAACGCACCCTGAACAAAATCGTTGCGGGAGTGAGTTCGAAGACAAGATGCCTTGTGACTTTCCATTAGAAATGTTTCCAATAAATTACGACATTAATCTGCAAAAATCACCACAGCGTAGCCCGAGTCGATCGCCAATAACCCCAAGAGTAGCTAGCGGAGATGCTGCAACCACCGTCGTTGACAAAATACATGATGTTCCAATTCGTCCTTTATCCGAATCTATTAAAAAACGAAGGATGAAAAACCTTGGTACCCCTGAACCGTCTGACATGTACGATGGATCTGAGGAATTCAAAAATGTCAGATGGCGAGATTTTTTCAGGAACAAGTGTCACATGGATAGCAGATTCGATGACTTCTTTGAGCGGGATGTCTTCAGTAGCAAATTTGAGGATATCTTAGAAAGTGCTCCGTTCAGGAGGAGGCTGAGTGACTTCGAGGAATTCATGTCCAAACGCTCGTCAACGTCATCGGCATCTGCAGATTCATTCCTTGCTTTCCTGCAAAGCCGCGATCGTGATGAGGGTCTAGGAAGTTGGCGAAGCACAAGTAGTTCCTCCCTGAGTGGACTTGCAGACCCTTCCTTTTCACCTCGCTCGGTGGCCGGATTTGCGAGCGATGACAGTGAGTCGGACGATGAGACCCACGTACACGGCCCTGGTAAGTTCACGTTGCATGGTGTGGCTTGCCTTCCTCCACATCATATGCCCCAATCACACTCAGCTAGTTCTCAGTACGTTCTTGAAAATGTTGCCGAACAGGCTCAAACTGTTTGCGAACGGAGTGGACGTAGTGGCAACTTTTTACAGTCTTTTTACGAACTTCCTTCATGGACGAGCTCGGACGGGAAGAGTGCTCCAGAACTTCAAGCCATTATTTGGCCAACGTTACACATTCTAGCCCATTTTATGATTTTTTTAGGACGGGGCAGGACGTTTTGAGAACTACCTCAGTGTGACAGTACCTTTACTTAGCCCATAGTTGGTTGCCTGGCCTCCATTGTCTACTGTCTCCTAAGCCATCTCATGCCTGCCCTTTTTAGATGTGTCGGTTTCAGTATGCCAGTCACTGGAGGTTGCTAAATGGACTAAATAGTTGCTAAGGACTGAACCATTGAGAGAATTGAATTGCCATCTATTTTCCTTGCTCCAATCTCTGCCAAATCCAGAAATAGTGTTCTTGTGGATTTATGATCCATTATTGGCATATGAATGCAATCTGCCAGATGGGACCCAAAGTTATATGGAGCATTATTTCTTTGATTTACGTCGATTGGTTGAGGAGTTGATTGCAGTTGTGTCATGCGTGGGGACTTCGAGTCACAGGCACAAGCAGTTTTAGGATGGCATTGATTCTGACTTGCCTTCGATCTCTGCAACACACCATCAAGCGCCTATCAAGATGTAGCCAGACGACCTTAGCATTCCTTTCTAGGACCCCTAAAGCCAGGCGTACATCACACTTGCGACTGGATACAACTAGTCGCCACCGAGCTACCTGGCGACTGGGACTGGGAGGATCTAGCTGGAACTGGAGGCGACTGACTAGTCGCCAGAAACAGTCGATGTACGCACCCTTGCAACTCGCTGGAACTGAGATTTTGCCACTCGCCACAAGTTGCACATGTTCAACTTTCTAGCGACGAGTTGTACCCAGTTGAGTTACGTTCAGTCACTGCGATGTACGCAGTCAGGACATGACGACTGATTGGATCCTCCTAGTTTTACCGAGTTGCTGAATTTGCGATGTGTGCGCATTGCGTACATCACCAGCGACTGATCAGATCAGTTGCTTCGAGTCGCAAGTCCGATGTATGCCTGGCATAAAGATTTCTAACAGCTTGATGACTAAACAACATGTTATGAGCTGCGCTGTATACATTTTTCTGGGTCAGTTCCAGTTTCAGCTGGTTGGGTTGCTTTCTTCTGATCAGGTGTTCAGATCTTTGCACTCTAGGTAGAGATGATGATCCGACAATTTTGGAAGGATAGCTTTCTGCAATGTAGAGCAGACTGCTGCATACCTGGTTTACAGCCTTGTTGGTAAGCAAACGATAAACCAGTATTCCTCAGTGTTGGGGGCAAGGGTCATCATAGTGCACCTACTACGTATGGGCCCCTCAGTCCTAGTCTAAGACTGAAGTCCGATGGACATTTCTGGAAGACTGGTCCGACCGAGGTTAAACAAGGTAACCATGGTTCTACTTCCATCGAGAATATAGGGCATTCCTCTCATAGGCAAAGCAAGGAGGCTAGGGATGACAAGGTCAGTGAGCTCAAGAAGCCGGTTGTAAAAGATAACAGACATACGATGGAAACCCAGGATGTGGACGATCTGTACAATCATTTGAAAGGAATGTTTCTGCCCGATGAGCCTTATTCGAGGTTGTCATCGGCTCCGAGGGATTGCGATTCGGACTCCTCTGATTCTGAACTTTGGATCCGAAAGGAATCCAACGTCTTTGACCCGAATTACGAACAACGGGAGAATCACCGATTCAGTCTTTTGGGAAATTCCCCGAGACCGTCTGGTGTCTGGAACGATGAGCCACGTGAAGAAGGTTTCTCTGAGGCTCCTTGTACATGCGGGACTCCAGGATTTAGGGTCAGTGGGGGTGTATTTGACTTCGACCCAGCACGTCACACGTGGAGACGCCAGCCGTGGGATCCCTTCGATCCTGATAGGCCTGAAACGCACCCTGAACAAAATCGTTGCGGGAGTGAGTTCGAAGACAAGATGCCTTGTGACTTTCCATTAGAAATGTTTCCAATAAATTACGACATTAATCTACAAAAATCACCACAGCGTAGCCCGAGTCGATCGCCAATAACTCCAAGAGTAGCTACCGGAGATGCTGCAACCACCGTCATTGACAAAATACATGATGTTCCAATTCGTCCGTTATCCGAATCCATTAAAAAACGAAGGATGAAAAACCTTGGTACCCCTGAACCGTCTGACATGTACGATGGATCTGAGGAATTCAAAAATGTCAGATGGCGAGATTTTTTCAGGAACAAGTGTCACATGGATAGCAGATTCGATGACTTCTTTGAGCGGGATGTCTTCAGTAGCAAATTTGAGGATATCTTAGAGAGTGCTCCATTCAGGAGGAGGCTGAGTGACTTCGAGGAATTCATGTCCAAACGCTCGTCAACGTCATCTGCATCTGCAGATTCATTCCTTGCTTTCCTGCAAAGCCGCGATCGTGATGAGGGTCTAGGAAGTTGGCGAAGCACAAGTAGTTCCTCCCTGAGTGGACTTGCAGACCCTTCCTTTTCACCTCGCTTGGTGGCCGGATTTGCAAGCGATGACAGTGAGTCGGACGATGAGACCCATGTACACGGCCCTGGTAAGTTCATGTTGCATGGTGTGGCTTGCCTTCCTCCACATCATATGCCCCAATCACACTCAGCTAGTTCTCAGTACGTTCTTGAAAATGTTGCCGAACGGGCTCAAACTGTTTGCGAACGGAGTGGGCGTAGTGGCAACTTTTTACAGTCTTTTTACGAACTTCCTTCATGGACGAGCTCGGACTGGAAGAGTGCTCCAGAACTTCAAGCCATTATTTGGCCAACGTTACACGTTCTAGCCCATTTTACAATTTTTTTAGGATGGGGCAGGATGTTTTGAGAACTACTTCAGTGTGACAGTACTTTTACTTAGCCCATAGTTGGTTGCCTGGCCTCCATTGTCTACTGTCTCCTAAGCCATCTCATGCCTGCCCTTTTAGATGTGTCGGTTTCAGTATGCCAGTCACTGGAGGTTGCTAAATGGACTAAATAGTTGCTAAGGACTGAACCATTGAGAGAATTGAATTGCCATCTATTTTCCTTGCTCCAATCTCTGCCAAATCCAGAAATAGTGTTCTTGTGGATTTATGATCCATTATTGGCATATGAATGCAATCTGCCAGATGGGACCCAAAGTTATATGGAGCATTATTTGTTTGATTTACGTCGATTGGTTGAGGAGTTGATTGCAGTTGTGTCATGCGTGGGGACTTCGAGTCACAGGCACAAGTAGTTTTAGGATGGCATTGATTCTGACTTGCCTTCAATCTCCGCAACGCACCATCAAGCGCCTATCAAGATGGAGCCCAAATTTACCAGACGACCTTAGCATTCCTTTCTAGGACCCCTAAAGCCGGGTGTACATCGCACTTGTGACTGGATACAACTTCTAGTCGCCACTGAGCTACCTGGCGACTGGGAGGATCTAGCTGGAACTGGAGGCAACTGACCAGTCGCCAGAAACGGTCGATGTACGCACCCTTGCGACTCACTGGAACTGAGATTTTGCCACTCGCCACAAGTTGCACATGTTGAACTTTCTAGCGACTAGTTGTACTCAGTTTCGATCAGTCGCTGCGATGTACACAGTCAGGACATGACAACTGATTGGATCCTCCTAGTTTTACCGAGTTGCTGAATTTGCGATGTGCGCGCAGTGCGTACATCACCAGCGACTGATCAGATCAGTTGCTTCCAGTCGCAAGTGCGATGTACGCCTGCCTTAACATCACCTGACATAAAGATTTCTAACAGCTTGATGACTAAAGAACATGTTATGAGCTACGCTGTATACATTTTTCTGGGTCAGTTCCAGTTTCAGCTGGTTGGGTTGCTTTCTTCTGATCAGGTGTTCAGATCTTTGCACTCTAGGTAGAGATGATGATCCGACAATTTTGGAAGGATAGCTTTCTGCAATGCAGAGCAGACTGCTGCATACCTGGTTTACAGCCTTGTTGGTAAGCAAACGATAAACCAGTATTCCTCAGTTGATAACATTGGTTAACCGTCTGAGAATGGGTCGGAAAAAGTGCTGTTGATGGCATTCCTGAGCATCTCAATCACGAGCAGTGTGAAAGACTGAAAAATTCTGATCTGCTGAATATCTTACAGTCCGTTCCACAATTGACCTCCCTTCCACTCCGGCGCCGTGCACTGTCCACGTACCACATGTAGCCTCATGCACGTACCGTCCTCGTATCTTCCACGGACACTGCCCGCCGTCATGGAAGGCACGTAGTGAAGACGTAACGCCAATCGCCCGTGGTCCGGGGACGTCACGCAGAAGAGACGCGTGACACACCCGTAGCCTACCATATGCAGTGAACTGAAGCGTACCCTCCACGTGACGTATGTGGAAGATATGCGGTATGCGGATAAAGGTAGATCAATTGTGCTACGTACTGTAGTTGTCCCAAAAAAGGAGAAGCACAGATGCCCAACCATACTGACTGGTAGATTATCGCCAGAACTGATAGTGATGTTGGTATAGGCCTAGGCCTACGGTCTCTGACAAATAACTTCTGTACTCTTCAGTGAAGTCATTTTCAAGGAGAGGTTCATGGATACAAGTGTGGATAGCTAGCTGTACATGCGTGTTGATGTTTACACTGGCACACTCTAACATTGGTGAAATTCGCACATACCTCTCAGCGTCTCTTATGTTTATTTGATGTGTTACTTGTCGAGCCATATCCCCACATCATTTTATTGCCATCAATATTAAAGAACCCTTGTAACACTTACAGAAATTGCGCAGAAAGCTTTCGGTGATTTTTTGCCGAGCATACCGACCGAGTCTAACATCACCTATGTGGAATTAAGCATGATGAACATGCTGAAGTAGACAACGCAATTCTATTTCTGGTAGCTGCAACTGGAGGCATGCTCTAATGAATGACAAACTACTTTCTTAAAAATACGAGCCTTGGGTGTGCTGTCAAGCAACCCAGTGTGCATATAATCCAATTAGGAGTCGGGGTTTCTGCCAGTGGGGTGTACGGGGGGAACAAATCTCCCTCATGTCTTTAAGAAGGGGTATGTACCCCCTTCTGTCTGCTGAGCAATGCAGATTTCTTCTTCCAAATGCCAGGAAATGCATTTTAGGGTTTCAAAAAACAAATTTATCTGAGGGAGGTCCCAGAACCCCGCCCGAGGGTGCCATGAGCTGTTGTACCCCCTTCTTTCAATTTCTGGCAGAAACTCTGGGGGTAGTTCAGTTTGTCTAGTTTTCACAATTTCCATTTTTCGTAAAGGATGGACAGGGTCATATTGTGATCTTTAATGTTGTGTGCTGCATACGACATTTTGTATTACATTTTTCCGTCAGGGCCAAAGCCATAGCATTATTGGCCCTCGTGAGTACGGAAGAGGCCATCTCAAGCTACTCATGTTCCTCACTTGGATGGGGTCTTTTACTTGCCCTTGCAAAGAAACAAGGTACAAGGCACCACGGCTTAACTGTCCCATGGGACGGACGTGAAGAGCCGAGAATGAAATCCCATAAGATCCGGGGTGGATTCGAACGCGGAACCTGCCGCTACAACATTGAACAGCAACTGCACACCAGTACAAAGAGTTTGTTGACTGCTTACCTCATTGTACTACAGCAACTATACACTAGTGCCTTGGAGCAGTCAATGATTTGGGCACTTCAGCCCCCAGCCAGTCAATATATACCTTGGAATCCAATAGCTGGAACTGTCAACAATTTGCAACTTCAACCGACAAGCCAGTCTGCCATCAGGTGCTCCGCTCTTAGCATTTTGCCACGTCTGTTCCATTGAAGAGCTCCTGTCAGAATCATTATAGATAACTTCATTCACCATGGAGCCACTGTGGTGTTCGTCGGAACCCAAAAATTAGCCCCAAATGGTATTAGCCATGCACATGGTAACTGTACATAAATTATACTTATGATATGATCAGCCATTAGCGTCAGTGCCTGTGAATTACCTTCCATTGTAGAGAGCTCAGGTTTATAGATTTTTCACCGCAGTACGTACGCGATGCTTCATTTCTCAGGAAGCAGCATACTGTGAGACACGGCTTACACAATCACTGTCAGCGTAAATATGGAGGTGTACGCAAGGAATTCATGCTCGGGAAGGGAGCGGAATTGTCAACGGAGGAATAATTTGAACACCTCAGTTTGGAAATAGGATTGTTGATGCACCTGTGGATTGAGGCGTCTGCCTGTGTCGTAGGAAGTAAACAAACACTCAGGATACCAATAAGATAATTCAGGGATAATAGACAGGGCTATTTGGAATCATCATTTTGGGAATTCATTGATTTCAGTCAACTTACACATATTTCTGTACGGTGAAAGGGCAGATTTGGTCAAATCATTACCACTAGGTGTTGAGGTTTTGAAAAATCTGGGCCGTACAAGAAGTCGTGGATTTGGCATTGGAATGTTATCATCTTGGGGAAGTACATTAGTACATAAATTTGATATCTAGACCATGTCATGAACTGGGTGGACACATCTATTATAGGGCACCTGGTCAAGATTCTTTAGTATATCTATTAAAGTCAATCAGATTGAGGGCAGTCCATAAGGTATCTGACAATAATGGTTGGAAGACCTTGCGTGTCTGTGATGTCGGCTCGGGAAGATGGGGCAAACGCATGGAGGAGTTACCAACAATACCCCAGTGCCCTCGCCAGCCAAACACGCCACATTGTCACCCAAACATAGGACCTCTTCGACTGCGAGACACGCCAGTGCCACGCTCTCGCCGAAACATTCCACGTTAGCTTCAAGACACTTTCGGACCTCACCTGCAAGGAATTTGACGTCACAGAAAACTGCTGCTACGATTCAGACTGTTGCGTCTGTTGCGCATCCCACTCCAGTTTTGGCCAATGAAAAGTGTGCCGATTGTCCACATGTCCACGATGAAGGTTTGCATTTTTGAAATACTTCTTTTATTGTTGTGAATTACTGGCCAGTGCATGCAGTCACCAAGTTCTGTGAAATGTGCTTTTACAGCAGTTGTTTATGCCATCAGCAACTCTCACAACTGGCCAGAAAACTGAAAAGATGAACACTAGATGGCACTCTTCAGTGAGAGTGACCAATAGGAGCTGTCAGTCAGTTGACCAATACTTGCGGTGACACTCGCAGTGACTCGGCTGGTGATCCGCGGTGGTTCATGGGCCAAGTGGAGACATAGCACTTCGAATGACCAAAAATAGAAATGCCCGCGAACACCCCGCCGGCATACCTGGGCACTCGCAGCAGTTTCCAACATTTTGGAAAAATCGCGGAGCAAGTGTGGTCAAATAGTGCCCTCTACTGACAAAACCTCAGGTCACCTTCCAATCATAGCAGTGGCTGGGCAAGTAGACTTAGCGGCCACCTAGAAAAACGTTAATCTTGAGGAGTGCAAGCAGTTGCGAGTAAAAAATAGCAAACGAATACTGAACCCAGGGCCTATGGGACTTGAATCATGGACCAAACCACGCTGCCAATACGCCCCCATCCTCTATTCTCGTCAGATTTATTGGAGCCTAGCGAACATCAAACGTGATAATGGTTATCAACAGCTGTCATTAAAACGCGACACAAAGAATACTTGATTGATTTTTCTATCGCTATCTTCCCAAAATCCCATATATCTCCCGGTACTGCTCCTTGTGTTCTTGACGACTGATAGGCAGATCTTGTTAATGTTTGCCTTTGGTGTTGTCAATTACAGCCACACCCTTTTTTCTATCAATAATCATAGATTTCTGTGTTTTATCTGATTGATTACCGTGCGTTTCTTTTGCTTTTGTTCACCCTTACTCCCACCTGCCCCCATGTTCTTCGTGTGTGCCCAAGATTTCTTGATCTAAAAATTTTTTTACCAGGAGTGCAGGTGCCAACTCTGGGCATTGTTGCTATTTTTGAACAATAACGGGTATTAAATACATAGCGAAGAAGGGAATTAGAGCCCCTGGAGAAAGTTATGATGTTGGGGAGAGATACACCCTCTCTACAAAGCCACGGGAACAGCCAGGGATCTAACCCACGACCGCCATGTTCTTGGTTAGTGTGGCTATCAAAGATTTGTTTATCTGACAGACCAGAGTCCAACAGAGCCCTTGCAATGACGTCATCCTGGTGGCCATGCTGGAGAACACATGGCGCAGAGGTGTGAGCCGACCGTGATGTGACTTGTGTGAAGTGCGCCACTACGCAGTTGTTTGATGTAACGTCGTTGGGGCATGCACGGCTCATTTTGCTGCGCCTCTGCAGCATGTGTCCTCCAGCATGGCGGTTTGCGACGTCATTTGCAAAGCCTCTATCTATACTTGCATGAGTTACATGAAGTTCTCCTCCGCCGTATTTCATCAATGTCATCTTCACCACAAAAGAGTTAAATCATTCCATTCATTACAACATAGATTCACCTTGAAAAACCAATAAAGTGCAGTTACATGGCTAAAAGGAGATATCAGCATTTATGTACGTCAATTTCTATTGATTTTCCTTCGTAAAAATATCTATTTAGATGAACTCAATCATGGCAATATTACCACCTGTGCCCAATCTATCGCGAATCCCCCCAGGCGAGAACTTGAATTGATTCCCAACTGTTCTGTGTTGAGTGACCTTTGAAAGGGATCTTCTTACATTGAGAGGAATTACTGTCAAATGACTTCGTGTGAGGGTTAGTTTCACCGAGGTCCCTTGGGGTGTTGCTTTCAAAACTGAACTTGCAAACTTGAGCGAAGATGATCAAGGATGTCCATTTTGTAAAATTTAAGTTGAAGGTGCCACGCCTGCTTGCTTGCTTAATGTTACGGTGTCCAGGGTTAGCCTTCCTTCTGGGAGAGGGTGGGCAAAATACACTAAGTTTGCAAAAAAATTGTCAGTCGGTGAGGCCGAGGATGGGGAGTAAGTACTTTCGGCCCATCCTCCCATCGCAGGCCGGACTTCGGTCTTGCTCCTCTTCATACGCTCGCACACAAACACTTTGTGTGTGCAAGCGTATGAAGAGAAGCAAGACCAAAGACCTGCAATGGGAGGATGTTTTGGCCAAACATACGCTCTTGCTCCAAATTCCATTGATGTTGTACACAAAAGATCTGATTCTGACCTTTGGTGAACCCTTTGGGGCTGTTCATCAGCAAAAGAAATAACCAAGTCAGTCAATGTTTGTGGCGCAAACTCTGTTTCCTTTCTATAAACAGAACATCCGTTCTTTGTGCGTCTCATGCAAAGCTGCACCATATAACAACCTTTCCTCACACATGATGTTGATTTCCTTGGGCTGCTTAAAGGAAGGAACTGACTAATTGTCTTCTGCAAACAGAGGTCTTTAGAATCTGGTGTAACTGGGGAAAGAATGGGGATTGAGCAAAACGATGGTGGTTCTGTATCTTGTTATAGAAATAAGCCACAGGGAATGTTCGTTTTTGTTTCATCTCCATTCTTTTCCAAGTTGTGGCTGATCCGGAGACGTCGGTTCAGGAGGGCTTGTCGGGCATGGTGATATTAACATGTTGACAAGAACACTTGACTCAATCTGCGCGTCTATTGAATCCAGCGTCTTCAAGGACAAGTGGAGGAGAACATCCTAAATGTACCGTCTAATGGAGATTGAAGAGAGGCTGTTCGTCATCATTTCGGTATTGCAGAAACTATTTGGCCTTGATTGAATGGGGATGAAGACACTGAAGGAGGGGAGGGTCATAGCACTTGTGGGCTGAGCCTGAGGGATTGGCCCTGTAAGCATTACGGCCAATTTACACGATATGAATTTTACATCCGATTGTTGGATCTGACAGGATCGTATGTCCAAATTGGTTCAAGTAAACTGCACTTGCAACAACATTTTATGGCCTTTGCGATTTCAGATGCACAAGACGGATGTTCTATTTCCTGCCAACATCGGGGGAAGACGCATGAACTCGACCAATGAGATGGCTGCATTGAGGTCATATACTTGGCACGCTTGACGAAGAATTAGTCTCTCCGCATTGACGGATGAATAAATCAGACCGTGTACACAGAAGAGGAGCAGTCAGCCGCGCGTATTGCCAAAAGATGGCAGCAAAGTTCTAGCGGACCAATACACAGGAAAAACCACGTGATTGGTGCTCGATCAAGAATGAATGGGTCCACTATTTGTATTGAATTGGGCCGTATAGTGACACCTATTGGTCAACTCACTTACAGCTCCTATTGACCGATCTGACAGAATCATACGGCAAAATCGCATCTGTCTTGGACATACGTCCAAATCACATCGTGTAAATTTGGCCTTTATGGCTACAACCTCACCAATGAGCTTCTGCGGTTGTGATTCTTTATAGGAGGCTGATTGCAGAATGTATCAAAACAAACGAGAGGACTTTCCCTTTGAAGCTGAACATGAAGACATCCTGAAGATACCCGCTGCTTGAAGGAGCCATCTAATTGCTTTCTACAAGCAATCACACGCATCAGATCACCGGAATGATGGTGTGCTGTTTGCCATTAGGCAAATATGAATCTTTCTATGGCATGATGGCTATGATTGCTGGGTGGAAAGAGCATCTGGATTGACCCTTATGGTAAAACGATATGCCATCAATATTCATGGAAGACCATCCTATTCATGCAGGGATGTAGGATTTGCGTTCGGTGGTCTTCTCGGCGCAAGATGATAAGTACCTTGGTCAGGGATGCCACATTCTTGTACCGAGAAGTTGGCCCAAATTGATTCAGATATTCCACCAGGAACAAGTTGCTGACTGACTTAGACGTTTTGCACACCCTGCATTCCCCTTGGCATTTTGCACACCCTGCATTCCCCTTGGCATTTTGCACACCCTGCATTCCCCTTGGCATTTTGCACACCCTGCATTCCCCCTTCGCATTTTGCACACCGTGCATTCCCCTTGGCGTTTTGCACACCCTTCCTTCCCCTTGTATTTGATTATTAAGGTGCCTCCGAAGTTGCAGACATATCGATCATGGCCATTTGAGAGGTTTTCCGCCGCCGTGTGTTCCAAGTTGGGTCTACTTCAGAGAGATGAGGAGATGGTCGAATTGTCTACCGCTGCCAATCACACACTTCGGTTCACCGAAGTGGTTTGCTATCACCGGGAAGTGGACTTGTGAAGTTGAAGGCTGTCCTCTCTTCCTTGGATCAATAGTCAAGGCAACACTGATCAAGCTGTATAAGAAGTGCTGCCACAGGAAGGCCAAGCCCAAATCTGAGATGATGGCAGTACCTCTCTAGCCACACTGTTAAGAGGGTAAAGCCTAGTTCATACTTCGACGCACGACCATCGTCGGCGACCGATGCGACCTTGCGCTCAACGCCGACCCCGTCGTGCGATTTGGTCGGCGTCCGATCACGAGACTGTAATTATTTGAGTCATTTCATAACACGGCACCGTCGCTGAAGTACACTGGACTATGAATCAACTCTACGAAGTTGGCATCCAGATTTTGATCGCACGTCGGATGCCGACGGTCATGCATGGAAGTATGAACTAGGCTTAGACAGCCCGCACTAAAGGGGAATGGCCAAGCTGGATCTATGGCTCTAGACTTTCGTTGCCTTCAATACAATTCAATTTTTTTCTGCATGCAGCTTGGAAAAGCATCTCATGAGACAGGAAAGGATCATTGCAATGACTCCCAGTACGCACTGCGAGGTGTTTCAAGAGGGATGCAGTGTTTTTTGGACTCAATTTGTTAATGCGCCGTCATAAGACTGAGATACGAAAGGTCACACATTGACTGGTCATTGTGCTAGTTTCTACATTGGTCCCTGCCCTTTACGTGCTTTGAGATTTAGCTTCCTTAGTATGTTTTATTGTTGTGGTTATTCATAAATAGATGATATTCCTCGTGCTGAGATACACAGCCATTGATACATCTGACTCCATGAGGTAAAAATTCCAAGGCGCTTTGTGTTCGTTTGTGAAGTGATGAAGTACGTACATCTTAGGCAGTGCTGCTTGATTGTTCCTGTGGTAGACCACATTTGGAATGAAAGAAAAACTTATCTCCAGCGAATCTTGATCAAATGATGAAAGCGATTTTTACCTGCCAATGTCAACAAGTGCAAATCTCTCTGCCTCATCAATCTCCGTCTGCTGTCAGTGATGCGGGCTCCCTGTCACCTCATCCAGCAGGAGATGGATGATTTCCTGTTTTCCCGACATCAAAGCTCCTTCTCTCCTTTCTCCATTGGGTCTTGTCAGGATTGAACGTTCTTGTTCTCGACGGCAATAATCTTCCAAGAATGTTCGGTAAAGCTTTATGGTTCACTTTCCGAAAAGGGAAAGTAAAGGCACCACTCCATGTAAGACTTGGCACTCCATGGGCACTCAGCGGTAGATGTCTATGGCAGACGCGGATCCGGGGGGTGGCACCCAGTGCCCTTTCGGCCAACAATCTGTGAAATTGACCATCGATAAAATTCTGATATTTGGAGCAAATCATTGAAATTCACCGCAGATTTTAAAATTCTTCTTCCCTGATTTCTTTCTGTCCTCATCATGTCCATCTTTCGAGTCGTTTATTGTCAACAAACCAGATTGTCTTTGGCAACCAGAGTTTCCATCTTCTGGAGTATCTCGAGTATCTTGGCATGAGCGCCATCGGTCAACACAGTGACACAGCCCCGTGTTGAGCTCAGGTGAAAGTTTCCTTGGAATGCCGGCATATCGCCACCTCTAATTGCCTGGACTATCATCATTTTCCCATCATATTTCCCATCTTTAGAATTAGCGGCAATTTCGTAAATGTCGCCACTTTTCCCCTGGGAGAATGACGACTACTTCTTACAAAGTACGCCACAAAAATGATTGATCTATTTTCTCCAAATGATATTGGTTTCTGAATGTCGCTTATCTCAGAAGACCCTCGTAGATATTTTCCAATGCGCGATAATGGTATTTACGAATTACACTCATCACCTTCGCATGTCATGTAAGAACGACTGTAGCTACATGCCCTCAGTGTAGGTAATGTTGCTGTAGCTGGTCACGGTTATCCTTGAGCTGTTTCTAGTCTGATAATATTATTCATGAAATTAGCCCTTAGCTCGTGAAAACAACCTGTTCACCAGGGTTACTTGGGGTGGAATTGTTTTTCAAGAGCTTACCTTTTAACCTCAAACGTGATTTCTGCAGCGTACGAATTAATGTACACATCTCAGTGCATGATGCATAGGAAAGTTGATTCAACTTGAAGTGAAACTACCTGGTAATTGGCTTCATCCTAAGTTGATAGGATCAGCGGTGAACAGTTGTGTACACATGTATGTACCGGTACATGTTTATCTGACTGGTTTGCTATGGCATGAAAACAAGGACTGGAGAATGTTCTACAACTCCATAGTGCGAGCAGATAATCTATATGTCAACAACAGTATCTGCTACATATCTAGTAAATGTTCACATTCTGCTAAAATGGTTTCGTTATGAATTCAAAGGGTGCCACGCTTAACGGGCCACTATAGTGCCACGTTTTGTTGATAGCTGGCACCACCGGCGGTGATTGCATCATTCTCCAATACCATAGTCTTGCCTTTCGCCCCAGTGTTCGAGATGATGACATTATATACAGTGAATATGTGGATACCCCAGGGATGAGATTACTCTACATGGGGCGAGGTTGATAAGTGGTAGTTCAACAACATTGTCAATAGAGGTCCCCTTAACGAGGGTATGTTTAGCGCAGTTAGGGAAGGAACACTCTGCCCCTTTAACCCTTTCAGTGCCACATTTTCAATTATGGCACAAAGGTCACAAATGGATTCTCAGACATCTTGTTCGCAATAACTCTGTTCAAATCGTATCTTTTTGTGTTTTGCAGAATGTAAATACACATGCCACCACCGGTGTCGCCAGCTGATAACGCTAGACTGTGAAGGTGCAAGCAACGAAGGCAGCTCTGAGGCACAGCCAACCTGTTCCGCTACTGAAGAAAGTGCTAACGGCAAAGCCATGGTCAAGGTATGTAGCTAGGCCGTGTTATAATGTCGCTCTTAAAGGCCACAAGACGGCACCTGATGGAACCTCCAAGAACTGAAGTCACTGGATTTCAATGTTATGACTTTGCAGTCGGCAACCAAATAAGCGGACATGTAGGGCCGACTTCACAAAGGGGGCCGATTTCACAAAGGGTGTTTAAGACTTAGACGCGTGTAACTTCGTCAAATGCATGGTGGAAGTGCGTGCATTTAGTGAAGTTACACGCGTCTAAGTCTAAACGCCCTTTGTGAAATCGGCCCAGGGTGTTTAGCTAAATCAGCGTTTTAATTCATAGTTATTCAGGTTAAAGGCCTAGAAAAGCATTCTTTTGCTGCCTGTACGGTGCTTGATCAGCGGCATTTACCTGCAGGATAATCACACGCGGTTAACATTCCTGTGTTTATGTCCAGAAGGACAAAAGAAAATTTGAACGCTCAAGAGGCCTTGTTTAGAGTCATTCATCTCTTTTCTTCCCATGTGTGATTATCCTGCAGGTAAACGCCGCCGATCAAGCACTGTACAGGCAGCAAAACAATGCTTTTTAACCTGAATAACTATGAATTAAAACGCTGATTTAGCTAAACACCGTTTGTGAAATTGGCCTGTAGAGTGTTTGTCATTTGAAAGAAGTCAGTGTGACAGATCAGTGGGAAGTCAATTTGTTCACCTCAAAGAAACAACGGAAACTGCACGAATGATGGTAAAAAATTTGTGGTTGAGATAATACTTGGTTATGCGTTTTTCTAAGTACATGTAGTAACAATAGGTCTACACAGTATTGAGTGTGGTAGGAAATAACAACAGTAGGCCAGTAAACCTGGTTTTCCTTATGAGTTGCTCTAACCCCATTCCTAAGTTATATGCAGGCTAGGCCTCCGAGCCAGAAGGCAATATCTGTACACGAGTTGCATTCTTTCCTGTGTATAACTTCATCTACGCTGTTATCATCATCACACCTTTGTGTTTTACCTCCTTGGTGCTGCTGGCTCCTGGTGAACACGTCTTGGCAGCAAAACATGGGGAATATTCTGGTAGGTTGATTTCTGATGCCGATTTCGTCCGCATGATGTCATCTGGTCATGTGAGACTTGAAACCCGATCGGATGGTGTACAAGTTGTTGATCTACACTGGTTTTGCTTGACCTTGAATTATGAATTGCCACTGGGCTGTTTTCACCGTCTTGGATAGAAAAACAAGCATCATCCTTTGTGTCCATGTGCAGACGTTAATATTACACCCAAGGTTCTCCAAGAAGGCTTGTGGCATACAGAAATCAACACTCACTGTCGTGCCACTGATATGCCAGCCTATATTGCTACTCTCTCTTATTTACCACCAATTTCTACAATAATTAAACCTAAACTATTATTGACAGGATACACACTTCCTGTCATGTTGGCCTATTGATAATGGGTGTAACCACCCAATAATCATTACAATGCCTATTAAGCTGGATCCTGTTCTTCTTGATGTGGGCCGACGTGATATACGTCATACATGGTATTTAAATAGTCAATGGGGGAATCCCTAGTTGGACCCATTCTTCAAGTGAAAGGGAGATAAAGAGGGCGACTCCCTTTGACTGCGGAGGCTGTAGGCCTAGCCCTATCGGCCTAAGCCCTATCTTCCTGTGCAGCAAATCAAGCCACACTAAGGGCCATATTCTAGATGAAAAAAAGGCCCGTATTTTATAATGCTCTTGAACGTAAAGGAGTCCTTCAAGGCTATTGTTCTCAACAGGAGAACTCCCTTTACGTTCAGGAGCATTCTAAAATATGGTTCTAAGGGCCGTATTTTGGAAGCATAACCTCCAGATTTTACCTTCAGCTATTGTTTGAAGAGCAGAATACAAAAACTTAAATTGGACCTTTAATTTTAAGTTAAGGAGGCTTCAAGAATACAGGCCTAGTTCCCTCTGTACTTCAGATGCGATGGATAGATATTTTTTGACCGTACCAATCTGACTGTCTCTCGTAATATCATGTTTGGTATTCAAGGAACACCATCGTGGTAATGAAAATTACGGCGATAATCAGATAATTTTTGCTGTGATAGGACTTTTGACAGAAAAATTGATAGGAAATTATACATATCTGGCTAATTACACATATAAAATGCCAGCGATTATGCACTAATTATGTAAAATTACGTAATAATGCAGGCTGCTCCACAATAGCAAACAATGCCGATGTTGATCAATGATGTAATTCACCGATCCAACAATAGATCAATGGATAATGCAGTCCGCAATCACATTGTATATTGAATACCATGTGACCACACTAAGAGCCCGCCAACCTGTGGGTCTATTAATAGAACACTAGTCACACGACTGTACACATCCTCCAGCCATTCACTGAGGTGATACAGTGTGAGTAGTACTTGCTTAGAAGCAGTATAGGATGTTCTTTCGGACCGATTCTGTTGTATTATGACAGCATGGGAGCTGCGTTTTCACTCTACGAGGGTTGGGTAAGTATGAAAATTCGGTGAGGAACTTAAATGTACAGTCCGTGCCTGAAGAATTTGATCATATTTTTACCAAGGACTTTACTTTTGCCATAGACCGTCTGCCTGGTAATCTGTCTGTGAAGATTTGACTGGACTGGGTCCTTTGGGGGTTTCGGCCCTCCTTTTTCGCCTTATAGGCCGACTCCGTTTTTTGCCAATCATCACACTGTTGCCTCAGTCAAGTTTTTCGAGACATGGACTGTTGGCTCATCAGATTGAAGACTGGCTTTTCAAGACAAAGAACCAGCCACACGTTAGTTCTGTGTAATCGCTGTATAGTCCAACACCAGGATGTGTGGTGTGATACAACACTACATAGCCTACATGAAGCCATGCTGGTTGAACGGTCAATTATATAGGCCTGGTGCACAGTATGAAATGTAGGCTTGATATTGAGTTGGATGAAACGCAGCTGGACCGACGTGGAGTCCGCTGTTTGAAAAGCCATTGTCATGATCACATGGTTTGTTCGCTGTGTGAAGGCCTGTTTTATTCTCACGACAAGTTTTGTTCAGCATTTATGGAGGTAGGCCTTAGGGTCTGATTGAACAGTGATGAATAGGAGGGCATGACTAAGTCCATACATGCACACCATGCGACAAGAGTCTCAAAACCGACCCATTGTCCATCATCACCTTGGGTGATCTAGTGTGGGCTTAGGGAACAGCGAAGCTGCCCAAAGAACCCCAGTGACGTGGCATTTCGGCAGCCGAGCCATCAGATGGATGTCAGGGCTAGGGTGGCAACTTATACATGTTGCTGCACTCATAAACTCACAATGGCTGCTAGCGGGCCGACCGGCCTCAACTCTGGAAGACGTCAGTGTAAGACATCATCGTTGTCACCTGACATCACATTTCAGACTTCATTTCTACTTTCCCAGATTCACTACTCAGGGCAGTGTCATGATGTAGTTTGTTTCACACCTCCGCACCGGTGGACCCTGGAATGTCATGCTGTTTTGGTTGGGTTGGTGGTCACATGGTAGGGGGCATGATTGTGGATTTTTAAGGCGTGCACGCACCAAAACCGGATTCCAGTACATTTGCAGTGTGGTTCCCGCAAGCCAGTGCCTTCTATGCTATTTCAAAGAAGGGTCTGCACAGAAATCGCCAACGAGCAGTTGAGTTTGTTCAACGTGACAGTTCACCTTTAACTCTAAACAGGTGTTGACACTTTATTTTCTCCAGGTTCTGGTTACCATGGTTTCATTTGTAATATTATGTCTAGTTCAGCTTTTAGGAAAGGGAGGGATGGTAAAATTAGAATTCTTCTTGTGCTGACCGTGTAATCGACGGCCCTGAGGTTGGTGTGTTCGACGTGTGCGATTCGTGTGTTTGACATGTGCATTCGACGTGTGCCCCTGAGAGGTTGCGATGGTTGCGATAAGTTGCAACCTCTCTAGGGGCGGCATGTGTATTCGACATGTTTGTTCGATGTGTGTGCTCGACGTGTGCCCCTAGGGGCGGCCGCGTGGTGGCACAGTACAGGGGTTGCGGATCAGCCTAATGACTGAGGGGTTGCAGGTTCGATTCCCAGTGGAGTCACCACTTTGTGTTTTTCAATTGGTTTGAAAGAATCAAACGATGTGCTGAATGGGCTCTCCTCTTTGACCTCTAGAGAATAGTTTCTTGAGTGATTGTGAAGTGCCTTGAAGTGGTATAGATACATTTAGGCCTTTTCTTTTGAATAGAATGATTAAAATCGGGCATTTCCTTGAAATCGTCATCATGTTTGCCTGATCTGGGGCATGTGATGATCAGTAAATTTCCTGGTTCGTGCTTGTTGCATCATATTGTGCACAGTCTCGATGGCACATTTAACTGCAATTAACACGCAACTTTGAGACAAGTGTTCATTAAAACTTCTTCACATCTATCTGAAGTTATATTACTTGATATTAGAAATATTGCATTTTTTTCTTCAAATTAAAGAACATGAAATAGAAACGGGTTTCTAAGGTGAAATACATCGCTTCCTACCAGATTCGAACCCATGGACCCTCGCATTTTTCTTCAAGTTACATGTAGATTACGTAAAAAGTCCGAAAACTAGTATGAGACGCAGTAGCTGGTGAACCGAAAGTAACATTCTGAGTATCTAACATTTCAACGGTTCTCGTGATACACAAGGCCTACATTGTCGAGTTGTTTACAACAATTCCTGCTATCTCTAATGTAGCAGTTATAACCTGTAGGCCCATCAAAATGATGTATACACTGTATGGTATTGGTAGCGTATGAAGAATCCACTGGAGGCTGCATATTTACGAAAATAGTTACACTGTACTGTTGAGATAATGTCACTAACAGTGAGAGCATTGTTGAGTATTTTCTAATCTGCCATGTCTGCGCCGATGTCAGTGATGATGCGCATGTAAAGCATGCAGAAAATCACACCGAGCATTTATCCATGTACATTGCAGCATATATAAAATTTCCGGTAATGTTATTGGTCATGACCTGGAATTCAATGCTGATTATTCGATATTGAACGAGGAAAATAACAATGCCAAGACTCATAAGTATTGTGGAGCAGCAATCACAACAGCCATGACAGCTGGCAGTGGGCAGGAGTGATTTGAGGGACATTGAAGTTGGCCAGATGTTCAAGAAATTTGAATTTTGAATCAAATGAGCTCTAACATTGTCCTACTTCAATCCAGCTGTTTGTATTAGATTTTTCCATCGGGGCCAAAGCCAAAGCATTATTGGCCTTGGTAAGTACGGAAGAGGCCATCTAAAGCTACTCATGTTCCTCACTTGGATGGGGTCTTTTACTTGCCCTTGCAAAGGAACAAGGTACAAGGCACCACGCTTACTGTCCCATGCGACGGACGTGAAGAGCCAGGAATGAAATCCCATATGGCCCGGGCTGGATTCGAACCCGGGACCTGCCGCTTACTGAGCGGACGTGATAACTGGTCAGCTATTTTACTGTGGTTACAGAAGCATAATTGAGTTCAGGGAAATGGTAATAATGAGTTGCCAAACATACTGATAATTTCTCCTTATGAGCTGTTTGATAAGACTGGGGCAAAGATGGCCATAAAAATTTCATTTGCAAGTTTAATTTTCCACTTAAGAGGGGCAGATAGCGTGCTCGCAGATCTTAAAATCCAACTTGAGATTCCAATTCACGAATGCCGCACTTCAACCCGCATTGGGAGACACTGAAGTGATGGAGATCGGATCAATTTTAACATCCACCTTGGCTGACTGTCAAAATTTCTTGTATAACTCCCTCATTCGTATTCCGAATACGGCAACATGCGTAACATGAGTGTCTGGTTATACATTGATGTTCTGCTCGTCAGGACTGCACCAGGCAGACGTTAGACTGGGGATCGTTTGGCAAAACGTTCGGTTTCTCGTTTATCCGATTGGGACGTTTGAATTCTGTCTGTGGTTCGGTTAGATTCATCCCCCGAGTTGTCACAATTATTTCTCCATTTAATATTCATTGGCGTGAAGATATATTGACTTTTGGGGCGTAGGACATCCATCGTGTGGTGTGTTGGTGATTCGAGTGAGAATCTGACTTTTTTGGGCGTGCAGCATTAGGACGGTCTGAAGGTCGCAGGTTTGGATTCATGAAATCAGGTAGTTCCGGAGCAGGTAACCTATAGGACAATTTCATATGGCTTTTGACTGGAGCTTGTCTCGTTTATTCCACACGTCTGCTTATTTAATGTGGCTGTTACTCACCAGGTGGCACACGGTGAGGTAAGGCCCTCAATGTGTTACCCAAAATTCGGCAAGTTTCGAGTACCGGTATCTCATCTCCAAAACCTGTGATCAAATTGGACAGTCGATATCCTCGCGTCCTCATGCGATTTCCGTAACATGGCGTTCTGAGCTGATTCAGTCGCCATATCACCATTAGGGAAAAAATTAGTCTGTACAGGAAGTGACCACATCCTACCATAATTTGACATTTTGGCAAGATTCAGGTATAGCACCTCATCACCGTCTGTGTTCATGGACTAGTTGCTGGTTGCATGCTGATGTGATGGGCCAAATTGGATGGTGTAAATCTGATTATCACCGCGTATCAGCTCCGGGGATAATATTAGGCTGGGAACCCGTGGAGGAAATCATGGGGAAGCAGTAATGGAGTCTTTTTGAAAAAACTCCTCGATTCAGTGTTTAGGACCAATCGGTGTTGAGGCTGAAAATCTGTGTTAAGGTGCTCAAAGATCAGGAATAGTGCATTGATCGATTTGTTCTCGAAATGGGACGCTTTTCGTGGATGATGGGAAGCGCGTTCAGCAATGTTATGGATAAAAATTGCATACCTAAAAGAGAGCGAAATAAATTTCATTCTGATGGGAATACAACTGTGAGTAATTTGATGGTATGTCGATTTGATGTTTTTCATTCAGAGAATTACGACCCTATTATCAGAGACGGTGTCAAAAAGTCTATTTGGCAGTGATGCTTCAGTGGAAAGGTGTAGACGCTTCTAGTTTTAAGTTAAATTCCTAGAAAGAATCTTTTGTCGTGTCAGTTTGGGGCACAGCGATCTGACACCACTTTTGATTTGATATTTAAAGTCGCTGGCACACCTTAATCGTATTTTTGGTACTTTCTCAATTAGGCCTATTTGGACGACTTAGTGAGTCCCTTCCAGAAACTAGAAATCCCGTGATATAGGCCCTGCTAGTATGACGTAAATGTGACCCGTGACAGCAAAGTGAGTCAGAATGCGCCGGAAAGAAGACCCAAGATGACACCAGAGAAAAATTACAGAAATGGACAAAGTCAAATTCCACAATGGGCAGACAGTCCTGAAATCAATAAACTGTTGGTGTCACCCTGGGGATGTTGGGTCATCTTCTGTGCGCATTCCAACTGATTTTGCTGTCACGGGTGACAAATGTTCATTTGGGGTCGTAGTACTTTAGTGGTTAGTTTGAGGTTTCAAAGGTGCGGTTCAATTGGTGACTAATCCGTCTGTCCCAAAGGATGAATCACTGACTCATTTGCATTGTCTTACTACTGGAATTTAAAATCATTCACCATCAGTCGCTCCTTGGATCATGATTGGTGCGCTGTACCTGTGACAAGTAAGGGGCCGTCTCAAAATTGTTTTAATGCCAAAAAAGACGAAGTGACTTCTTCTGGGGGGGGAGGGAGTTCTCGATTTGGGGAAGCCCACTTCATCTTTGTTGAAAAAATTGGCATCACTCCTTTTTACAGGAGAATGACTTCTTATGCTTTCTTGGTTTACTAGTGTTTTCACATGTTTTTCTTTATAATCTTTCCATGCCTACCGTCCCTACATGGATGAAGCCAATGTCAAGTGCCCGCTTCATCTTTTCAAGAGGGGGAGGGGTCAGGGAAAAGATGAAGTCACTTCGTCTTTTTTGGCATCAGTGTAATTTTGAGACGGCCCCTAAGGAGATGGATGAGAAGTTGCCTCTCACAGACCTGTCCGTTTACGAGGCACTGAAGACGTCAATGAGACATGAAACACACAACTGATGCGTGAAGACGAATTGGGCCCTCCTTGTCGATTTGATCCGTCATCATTAACTTGTCCATTTGTTATACAGTCACCTTACTTATATATCGTCATGGCAACACCTAGCGTTACCATGACGACCTATTCAAATCACCCAATTGGATTTCTCTGATTAGGAGTGTTTTCTTTGTGGTTTGAGGGGATGAATTCCTTCGGATTCTGCGTTGCTATTGATTTAACTCTAATCATGTTTGAAGTGGTTTGATGACAAGAAATGATATAACAAGTTGAGAAGGGAAATGCTGTCATATCCGGCGACATATCATATCACATCGGGGGACATATCATGTCACATCTGGTGACATATCATGTCACATCGAGTGAAATATCATGTCACAATAGGTGACATATCATGTCACAACATGTGACATATCACGTCACATTAGGTGATATCATATCACAACGGGTGACATATGTCACATCAGGTGACCTTTCTTGTTACATACCACTATCAAATCAGCATGTCACTTCGGGTAATATGTTATCCTCTCTTACTCGGTATCTATTTTTGGTCACATTCATGTCACATTGGGTGCCATATCTTGTCACATCGGTTGCCATATCAGGTGGCATATCATGTCATATCAATCAGGTGACATATCATATCATGTCATATTGAGTGACTTGTCATGTGCATCAGATATCATGTCAGGCGACAGGAGTTGAGAAACTTGATAGAGAAACATTTTGTATTTATCTGATTTCTTATCTCTTTTCTACTTTCAGGAAACCAATGAATTCGAGTCTGGTTATGAGACAACTGACCGGCCAGATTATTCGGCGCTTCCAAAGGAAGATATTCGACGTCGGATAGAGGAATTTAATTCAAACAATACGAATCATGGACTTCTTATGGAAATGGTACGGAAATAAATACACATGTATCACTTTTGGTGGATTATTTTCCCCCGATGGGCGATGTCGTCTGCTCTGGCACAGGGTGATTGCATCACGACTGGGACATGTAAACAAATGCACTCTAAGTCTAATCATTTACTTCCCTCTACTAATTAAAAAATCTCGTTAACCTGCATTGTATAGATAAAGTAAATCAATTAAGTGATTTCTATCGAATAGCCGGAATCCCTTCCTCCGGCCGGAGCTTTCGCGCCTCTAATGAAAGCATTACATTATCGCCTGATTTATATGGGCAAGTTTCAGTGTAACCTGACTGTACATTTCTGTACAGGATCCAGGTCTGAAAGTAGCTATGTCAGGTGAAGCATGAGGTAAGGCAAGAGTGTGTGCATAAAGTGCCAGATGTACACATTGAATGAGGTCTAGCGAGAATGAAATGGAGCGTTGAGCGTTGTTAGGCCAGGAATCCTTGCATTGATCCAGGATACCAAGGTTGCGTTATCAATACACGAGATGGTGTCGGGGATGACACGTCAATATTCATCATGGCTATCACGTCACTGGCACATCTCGGGACATGATTGACTGATTTGATGCTCATGTTCCTGGGGCGGGATGAGCAGACGGATTATACCTTGCATGTATTATGAAAGTGAAGTTTCATTGAAAAGATATCCAACAAAGAGCACACAAAACGACACACAAAATGATAGTATAAGTAAAGTCGTCTCCGAATTTTGCAAAGGGGCTGTTCATTTTCATCATTTGAGGAATCTGAGTTGTGATCCTTGAGAAAATGGAGAAAGCTATGAAGCTGCAAATTGCAGCGATTATTCTGTACAGCACAACAAATAATCCTGCAATTTGCAAGTGCATACCAGTAGCTTTTTCCGTTTTCCCCAAGGGTCACAACTCAGATTCCTCAAGTGACGAAAATGAACAGCCCCTTTTCGACCCCAACCGGGGTCTTCCTCAGGCACTTTCTAGTAGAGATCC
Source organism: Notospermus geniculatus (assembly GCA_002633025.1). NCBI lineage: Eukaryota > Metazoa > Nemertea > Pilidiophora > Heteronemertea > Lineidae > Notospermus > Notospermus geniculatus. Next base: position 24,134 of record NMRB01003894.1, on the reverse strand, counting down.
CTTGGGATCTCTACTAGAAAGTGCCCGAGGAAGACCTCGGTTGGGGTCGAAAATTTGCAAAATTCGGAGACGAACATTCATTGAAAGTGTTTAAAGAAAGTCCAGGACTTGATGGAACATTAATCTGAACTCATTATGCAGAGTACTGGTACTACGGTAATAGTAATTTGACGAATATCACAATTTAATGGGATTAACTTAAAGTGTGTGAGGGGGGCACTTCGGGAAAGTAGTCTGGGTGCCTCTTCATCATGTTCATCAAAGATTCATGATGATGGGTCATTCCTATTCTTGAATGGAATTCTGCCATGCCGTAACCCCTTGGGGCGGACATCGGCCCTAGCCGAAGCAGGCTATCATCTTTACGGTGGCAAGGTGCCATTGTCAACATCAATATTCATTAAACTCACAAGCTATGTTGGAATTTGAATGATGAGGCAATCAATAAATACCTTCTTCTGCCTCCAGCCAGATAGGTACCTAAGATGAGATTATGAATCTTGATGGATTATTTAGATTGCCGCTAAGAAGGCACTGTGTTTGTAATATCATTGCGAAATTAAATTGGTTGTTTTTTATGAACGCTTGAATTTCTCTCCTGGATGAAAAATGATTTCCCCGGGGACTTCCTCCGCCAGCATTTACGAAATTGAAAACAAAAGCAATGATTTAATTGACTACCTGCATCCAAATTGTGAGAGATCTTTCAGATTCTGTTATAAAGTTATGTGCCATATCACAGCACGTCCTGGCTGTCAGAATGGTGCAATAGAAACGTCAGCACCTGTCACCTCTAGGTTTAGGGTTTGAGCCTGGTTGGACCCACTCTTCATTTGTGTGGCGGTCTAGGAAAACCCTTCGGATGTCGCTGAGTGATCAACAAGGGCTATTTCAGCTATTGAAATGTGCGGGTTCACCAAGGCCATTTAACACTTTCATCAAACGTGACGTCCGACGGGTTTTCCTAGACCACCTCACATTTGACAAAGGGCAACTCTCTTTCACAAATTCAATGCCATGTGACCCTCCGCTACAAAACCAGTGTTAAGTCGCACGGAAAATGAGCCTAAATGTACTGACATGACACCAGGAGATATTGAAAGAAAGAGAATCACTCAGACTTCACAACAGACATACTGAAATTGACAAATGTATCCCTCCACCACAAAACCTGTCATCAGTCACTCTGAGGTTGGCAAGTTGGGACCAACGTATTTGTCAATTTCAGTATTGTCTGTCTGTCTGTTGTGAAGTCTGAGTGATTCATTTCTGTCGTTATCTCCTGGTGTCATGTCAGTACTTGTACATTTGGGCTCATTTTCCGTGCGACTTTCCACTGGTTTTGTAGTGGAGGGTCACAATATTTGGCACTTATAGCTCTTTATTCTTAACTCCTGGGTCCATATTCATAAACATACTTAAGTCAAAGTGTGGTACCTATCTTTTGTGTTGAACAAAAGGATAAGTGTCACACTTAGACTTTAAGTACCGGGTAGTTTTATGAATATGGCCCCTGGCGTCACCAAATTGGTTAATCTCACTTTAGGAGTCATATTGCATAATTGTTCACACTCTGCTTACAGAGAGAAGATGGCCGAACATTCCAGGGTTTTATTCGGGTAAATATGAACCTCACTCGTCCAATCAACATGTCGATAGGCGTGCGACCTCCGTCAATATACGACGTGCTCACGCATGAAGATATTGAAGATGATCACACAGAGACGACGTCATTCTACTTACCCAGAGACACAGTCAAAGCTTTACATATTACTAGGTAAGATACAGAGACCCTTTACTTATTACTGGGTCCTGAGACACAGTCAAAGCTTTATATTACTGGGTTAGACACAGAGACCGTTTTACTTATTACTGGGTGCTGAGACACAGTCAAAGCTTTACATGTTGCTAGGTAAGATACAGAGACCTTTTACTTATTACTGGGCCCTGAGACACAGTCAAAGCTTTACATTACTGGGTTAGACACAGAGACCGTTTTACTTATTACTGGGTCCTGCGACACAGTCAAACCTTTACATATCACTAGGTATAAGATACAGAGACAGGTTTACTTATTACTGGGTCCTGAGACGCAGTCAAAGCTTTACGTATTAATAGGTAAGATACAGGGACCTTTTGTATCTTATTACTGGGTGAGCTGTAAGGCCTACATGTTGCTTGGTAAGACACAGAGACTTGCCAGACAGTCAAAGCCTAGTGAGAGACACCTGGTGTCCTCTGATGGAACTAACAACTTCATGTTTGGTGGTTCAGAGTTCATGTTCGTCTCCCTTCCAGTGATACAACGACACGAGAAGTGATATCTCTTCTACTAAACAAGTTCCATATCACCGACAATCCACACAAGTTTGCCCTCTATCATCACTTTATTGGTGAGAATAATAAGCGTGAGTATTCAATATGTATTTGTAAACAGTAGATAAGACCCAAGTAGGGTGTGTAGCAGACGACACTCTTCCAACATATCTGACTGGTATCAATGTTGGATTTTCTCTTGATCTGATGATAAAGTCTTTTATTTTAGTTCTACAGGCAATTTTGGTGGGTTTCCTTTATGAAAATTTTGTTTTTTTTGGGGGGGGTAGACTAAGCAGTTTCCATGTGCATGTAGGCCTAATGTGGGTGGAAATTTAATGGAGAACATTTCCACATGGAATTGAATTGTGATCTATGAAGTGACTGGCACCATTTTTCCCAACACCATCTTGAAATTGATATTTGTTCATAGCTTTTATTTCAATTTATTTGTTTTCATATCAGTTCAAATCCGTAAGTTGCCAGACGGAGAGAAGCCGCTGCAGCTATGGTTGAAGTGGGAGGAGGAAAAGTCAGAAAACCCATGGAAACTCGTGCTACAAGAAAACGAAACGGGAGAAATCATGGTAAGGAATCAAAATGTTGTCATGGTAATGAGGTACCTCAGGTTTAGTCTCATTTGAAGGATGAAGCAATGTAGGTAAAGTGACTTGCTCGAGATCTCGGAGATCACACAGTGCATGTGGTCCGTGATCTCGCCTTCACATTCATGAGCATGATGCTCTAACCACTATACCACTGATTCCCCCCTTGTTTGATGGTCAGTCACAGGAAAATAATTCAAGGTTTTCATGCACGAAGGATTCGCTTGATGAAATCAACTAAAGCCGCCCATACACGATCAATATTATTGCACAATATGGGGCCAAAAATAGGGGCATGAGATTCTGGCATGATGGGTAGAAAAAAGATTGGCAATAATATTGCCCATTTTGATCTTCATGTTGTGCAATAATATTGATCATGTATGGGTCGCTTAATTGAGAAGTGCGAAATGCTAAAGTCTGTTGTCTCTTTTCAGTGGGAAGCATTTAGTATACCAGAATTAGCGAACTTCCTGGAGATTCTGGACAGAGAAGAAAAAGAACATATTGATCAATTGCGTACGAAATATAAAGTAATGAAACTGCAACTTAATGCTAGAGCACGGGAAATGTCTAGTAGAGGGGAAAGTACTGCATAGGCACTTTTAGATGTATGTAGGATCAAAGTGTGATTGAAAAGTTGGTTTTGAAATTTTTCGGTGTTTGGATGTGATCCAGGGAATATGTTGTGGATGTAAAAGAATCTGGATTGGTTTCTAGTTTTATGGATTGAGGAATCTGGATTGGTTTCCAGTTTTATGGATTGAGATGTTTTAATGAGAATCTCTCAAAGAAAATTGGGGAAGTACGTCATTGGATATAGAACGGGGGTGAAGGAAGGGATTTGATGAAAGTGAGGATGGATGTCCTTGAAATAAGTGGATACGATTCTCATATCAGGATAAGGACGCCGAGGCCTGAGGAACCCGCCATATTTCTTCGGGATTGTTTTAAAATTGTGGCATGCTTTGACGTCGATAACTGTGTCAGTGGGATAATATAGTATCAGTTCATATACTGCGCTGGATGTTTGAGCATGTGTAAGCGTGCCTGAATGTTAACATAGGGCACCGACCCCATTGGACACAAGCTGTGGAGAACGGGCTGGATTTATTAGTCCTACGCAGGTGTACCCAGTAGATTCATTCAGAATCGGGTGTGTTGAATTTGTGTTCTGTGGATTTTGTAATATTGCCATGCTGCTGTATTCGTGGGTGTTGGTGAATTCTAATCCTTGCCGTTCAGAGACTTGCCCAAGGAGACATATCGGTATTAATCGCGACTTATGCCTATCTATTAATATGATGAATAAAAATCCATCTATCCAAGGTTTTAAGCCTTAGCCTGCACTTTATCAGTATCATGTACCTGTCCGTGCTGACCTGGGTGTAAACGGACAGGGCATGAATAAAGGGTTCTTACAAGTTCAACATAACTCAGAAACTGCTCAGCTTAGCGCGAAATTGAAACTTGCGCAGATGATGCTTTGTACTGAATGGGCGAAATTATTGCCATTAGAGGCTGCCTGTTAGCGGTCGTAGGATGTCACATTTGACGTCGCGGACATAAGCCATGGCATCCACGTCGTGAGTGATGTCGCGGCATGCATTTCTTCTCTGTGACATCAAATTCCACGGCGTTCTGAGACGCTAACTGGTGGTGGCCTCTAACGGCAGTAAAGTCCACCATTATCAAACAACTATGACAAAATTGACTGCCAAATCGCTAGGGTATTCCATAACATTTTAAAAGCCAGCATGTTTGAAACTAGACAATTTCGAGGAAAATGGTGCCCGTTTGTTTAAAATATTTACGGCGTAATTTCTCTCAAATAACACTTCCGTTTCTGGACAGATCAGTGCATGCCAGGCCTTGCCGTTTGACGGGCGTGATTTTGCATGCACCTCGCAAACAATAGAAATTCAATTGTTTGCGAGGTGCATGCAAAATCGCGCCCGTCAAACGGCAAGGCCTGGCATGTACCAGACAACTGGCATGAATGTTTTGGCTATCGGTAATTTTGGAGATGGAACTTTGCCAGCAGTACACGTCTTCGCGAAAAAGCCAAAACAAACACCTGTAAAAATAGGGCGACCATTTTCCTCGAAACTGTCTATAGGGTACCATACTCAATCTGTGCTGTCCCCAAACTGAGAATAGAGTGCTTCAACTCATTTTGCCTATGCAATGATTCGGTGTTGCATACAAAAAAAGCATAAGAGAGTAAGACATTTCGAGGTTGGAACTCCTTGTAGACCGAAAACTCAGGTGTCTGAACATAATATCATAGTTATGGCCAAATTTTCGAAGTCATGAATATCGTGACAAGAACTCCTTGCCATTGTACATAATGCACATGAAGTCATAATGCTTTCGTCCTCAGTAAAGCGGCAAATCCACTGACACGATTTTGGCTTGAGACGGGGTTGCAATCACCTTACCTATATGGACTTCCGATTGCCATATAAGGTGATCGCAAGGGATTGCAACCCCGCCTCAAGCCAAAATCGCGCCAGTGGATTCGCTGCCTAACAGATGGCAGCACAGATTGGTACTAGCCAAGTCTTCAGTTTGACTAATGCCCGCTGTACACGATCAAATTTTTCATCCAATTTTTTGGAAATTCAGATTCCGGGCGTATTGGGGCTTCAGTGTAGGCCTATAAAACTGTTGAGCATATTCAGAGAATTTGATGAAAAATTTGATTGTGTACAGCGGGTATTAGCAAAAGTATGGTAATTTTCCTACCTGAAGCTTATTCCATGCTGGACTTCCTTGGACTTGTCACACATCATCTGACGTATAAAGTATTCCAAGTGTTATAATCCACAATAACTTGGTAAAGTTTGGTCCTTCACAGCCATCTCTGGCTGCCAGACCTGCCACACGCACAGTTATGGCCCAAATGGAACAGGGGAGAGGGCACACCTTCAGGCAATACAAAAGACAGGACTGATTATGTGACATTGACCAGACGTAGATCTGAGACAGATGAGGGTCTGTTGTCCACCCATCCAATGGTTGATTCCATATGATGTCATGTCCTTGGGAAGAAGGCACACCTCCATGCAATAAACAAGACAGGATGAGATTATGCAACATTGACCAGACGTTTGGCACTGATGAGGGCCTATTGTCCACCCACCAATAGAGGAATCCCACTGACGATTGTGACGTCACTGCCGCGACGAGATGCCGCCATGCTGGACGTCACGTCCAACGCATTCGTTGCTTCAGATGACGTCCAACATGGCTGACGTGCGAATTATGACGTCAATGATGACGTCACGTGAAGTTCCTCTATAGTTGATTCCTTGTCTGATGTCGTGTACTTGGCTAGACGATCTCTTGAATGTACCATCATACTATGCTGTAATGTAGTTTTATAGTTATGCTGAACCCTTTATTCTCCCTGCCCAACCCTTTTCATAGAACAATACTGCTTATCAAGATTTAACTCACTCTTGCCCACGCCCTTAGATTAAGAAATGTGACCCGTTCTAGCAAATGTTGGTGCACGTCGCAACTGAGGAAAGGTTTAACGGCCTTATAACACAATATCTGAAATGTACGTCAGCAGGTTGACAATAGTAGTGGACAGCAGTGATAATAGTTGAGTAAACTGATGACCAATGATGATCACCTGCGACAAGCCCCTGCTTTTGCTGGAGCAGGTCACAAATTCTGAATTCACTACATAAATTTTTTTAATGTCTGACTCTATAGGCTACCCCAAATATATTGCTGAGGTCATAATTGCTTCGTTTCCAGGCGTAGGAGAAACAATGGGCTTTCTGATTGCATCCACCACAATAGGCAGCTCAGAATTTGCTGTAAAGTCGATGCACATTTTGTTTCGTGCAAAGCTTTGTTAGTCAAACGTTGACGATGACATTATGCAAAATTGTTGTAAATCCTACTGTGGGTTATTTTTTGTGAGATTTATATTAAATTGTGTGACTATCGTTGAGGCTCTCATGATGTAAAAAGACATTTGTTGTTCTTTGGATTTTTCACAATACCTTCTGGAAAAGTTACTTCAAAGGTTTCATGAACCATCCCAACTGGATCCCCATGGTCTACTTCATTGTTAATTAGGGATCACCTGCCATCGTTTACTTTTAGTGTTAATTAGGGATCACCTACCATCATTTACTTTTAGTGTTTTAAAAATTACGGATCACCTGCCATGGTCTGCTTTAGTATTAATTAGAGATCATCCAATATGGTTTACTTTCGTGTTAATTACGGATGACCTGCCGTGATTTAGTAAAGTGTTAATTAGGGATCCCCTCCATAGATAGTATAAAATGGAGATAATTTACCTTGGTTAAGTAGAAAATGGGGGGGGGAGAGCCACGCACCACAGTTAATAAGAGGATCATTCAAGGAGTACTTGAAACTTTTATTGTTAATTTGTGATTATGTTGTTTCACGAAAATTATGATAGTTTACTTGCCAACTGGACATTCGTACAGTTGCAAACCAAATCATGTATTGTAAATTGGGCTTCTTCATTAGCTGCGGAGCCAGTGAGAATTTCTGACTGACAGAAGAGAAGCTATTGTCACTTTCTTCAGATATTGGAGGATGCAGTGTTCAAACATAACATAAGCTGTTCATGAATGTGACAGCCGTTTCTGAGATTTTTGCCTACCTTAGCCCTTTCTTACTGTGTCACTGCATTCAAGTTTGTATGCAGGACGTAGGGGAGCGAGTGCTGGGACCCCTGACCTTACGAGGGAGTGATCTCCGATCTCTGAGGCAAATGTTTTTGATGGGGCAAAAAATGTACAGCCAATCACATGCCGATCACACGTTTCACATTTTGGGTCCAGTCTAATGTCTGTATTCAGTTTGGAGCAGAAATCAGGCTCAAAAACAGAAGAAAAAAATATTGGTTTACATCTAGTGGAATCTTATTTTACATATTAGTAGGTGACATGTTTGAACGGTGTGAGGATTGCGTCTTTCCTGTGTCTGTGCTGCTATCGTGTAACTGTTGTTTAGTTTCTACTTAAATATATTAACTATCTGTTGTTGGGACCTGTTCTTCAGATGTGAAGTACCCCTACCTTCATTAATGCCGCTTGGCTGGCAGTTTTATTTGGTAAATTCCAATTGATTCTGAGGGTTTACCACACGTAATTCCATCACACGACTTTGAAATCCCAACCTTTATCATTCCATTCTTCAGGCACAGAAATGTGTGAATTCCCAAAGATGTACTCAATGGAGGCATGTCAATTTTGATCACTGTTGCCAATGCATATCTTGTCTGAAATATGGCTCACTGTTGGTTCGGTGGGCCTTCCCTCAATAGGAGCTGTCAGTGAGTTGACCAATAGGTGTCACTACAGCCTAATTCAATGCATATTGCGGACCCATTCATTCTTGATTGAGCACCAATCACGTGGATTTTCCTGTGTATTGGTCCGCTAGAACTTTGCTGCCATCTTTTGGCAATACGCGCGGCTGACTACTCCTATTGAAAGAAAGGCCCAAAGCATATTCCAGACTTTCTCTGACGTACATTTTCAACATTTAGTTGACAAGTTTGCTTAAGATGTTGATTGTTGAACTTGACCAAGATGCAACCTTGGTTTAAATTTGTTGATTTACCATTTGCATTGTTGATATTGTTGAAACAATTACACTGGCTTGTTGTGCGTTAAAATTTGTCTGCTTTGAGTTGACACTACTAGTCTAGGTCTTGTATAGGCAAAATGTCAGAATGGCCACTTTAGAAATGGTCCTTGCACATAGGCATAGGGAATTTTCAACACCCAAACCTTTGTCACTGCGTCTGTTTGCAATGAGAAAGTGCTCTCAAATGTTGGTTAAAATTTCATAATTCAGAAAAAGTTGAATATATTGCTTACCTGAGGCCACCAAGGAAGCCTGTGTACATTTGTGGGCCAGTGGACAGTGCACACAGCATGCATTTTATCCCCTTCCCATGGGAGGTAACAGTAGTTGTCATTCAACTGTCATGACTGCTCATTATATATTCAAAATGGTGTACAAAAAACTTGCAACAGTGAGCAGGAGGACTCTAACCTGCATCTGCAATGTAGAAGTGACAGTTACTTTCGGATGTACTTTGTTGACACATTTATTTTTTGTAAAAATACAATGGACTGTGAGTTGTCACCTGTAATTTTAGTATAAGTAAATGGAGTTTTCTGTATATTTCTAGTGCTTTGCTCTTTTGGGTTGTATTACATGAGTTGTATGATTGAGGTACAGTATTAATTCTTGGGGCCTAAAATTGGGGAATTTTAACGTGGAAGGAAAGGTGAGGTAGTGAGCTGTTTTTGGGCCTCTTTCCTTGGTTCACCACAAGGGGGGATAACTGCGTTGATCTTGCAACAAATTCAGTGTTGTCACTGGCCTTTTACATGACAATGTAGGCCTACAGGCCCACTTTATTCAGATGTTTGAGATCATGTTGGGAAAAACATTCGAAAGATTTGCTCCTCTGCTTCTAGTTCCCCTCCCTTAAACCACTTCAGTCTCCCAGTATACCAGGACGTGGTGTAATGACATAGAGTGCCACGTTCCGGTAACTAGGCATTGCCTTCCCATTAACCCATTAAGGGCCGTATGCACCAAACGAAGATAATCTTCAACTCGGGTTGAGCCACAACTTTTCAATTGTTCGGGTTTACTGGGGTATGATCTGACAATGGAAAAGTTGTGGCTAAACCTGAGTTCAAGATTATCTTTGCTTGGTGCATACGGCCCTACCTGTGTAATTAATTTTTGTTAAAATTTTTCTTTCTTAGAAAAAAATTTGCCAAAAGAAAAGCATTTGACACATAAGGTTCCAGACGTAACATAACGTCCTACGCACTGTGAACCGCCATTTCCTTGCAAGGCGTACTATTACGCCTTACACAAGCTGAGATCCTCGGGGGTTCCCAGATTTCGTAATGACGTAATAGTACGCCGTACCCAGTTAACGGGTTAATACAGTGTCATGCCATGAGTCATTATATGTAAACCTGCGCATTCAGCATTATGTCAAAACATGGCCGCCACTGAAATGGTTAAAAGACAAAGGATCATGATTTTACCAGTTAGGTGATTAACTAATAAAAAAAAACAAAATAGTTTCTGCACCCCCCCCCCATCCTCTCATCACAAAAGAACCTCTCTTCGCTTTGACATTGTATGATTTTATAACTGGAACCCGCGATTTCACAACTGTGCCATGTTCTATTCCAATTACTGCAGATTATTTTCAATTTGTCTGTAAATATTGTATATTATGTATGTCAATAAAATGAAAGTTTATGATACATCCCAAGTTTTCAGTCTTGCTGTATGGTCTACATCAAAAATATTTTTTGTGTACATGCGAATTAAAACTGGTGTCCATAAACTTGTGAACGTAAGAGTACACACTGGGGAAAATATTTTTGTCTACATGCAAATTAAAACAGGTGGTATAAACTTCTGAATATGAGAGTACACACTGGGGAAATATTTTTGTGTACATGCGAATTAAAACAGGTGTCCATAAACTTCTGAACACGAGAGTACACACGGGAAAATATTTTTGTCTACATGCGAATTAAAACAGGTGTCCATATAAACTTCTGAACATGAGAGTACACACTGGGGAAATCTCCACGTGAAAGAAAGAAGCCAATGCTGCCTTTTTTTACAGAAATGTATATAAATTATATTGTTTATTTACAGCAGTCTTATACAAAACAATATGTTGTTTTTAAATCCGCATCTTGGATAATATTCTTACAACTATGGCTTTTTATAGTGCAAAATATTCAACTCGTTTTTTTCCAAGTTTTGCACAGCACTACTAACACTGGTAGAAGAAAACAGAACAGCTCACAGGCAAAATCCCAACAGCTTCTACATCCACCAGGAGATGTCAGCTGAAATTATTTACAAATACCAATATGGCCAATTTGGCTAAATTAATTCATCTTCTCCCGCCAATCATCAATTAACAATATTAATCAAGATAATAAGATAACAATCAAGTCAATTAATGAATGCTCTCAAAAATCACGTCGTCTGGAACAACTAAAACTGGAGAAAAATAAATCGGTAGCATTTGAAGTTGTGTGGGACCTGTAGCTTTTATATTTAAATATTTGAACTGAGAGCTAAGTGCCAAGAACACGTACAGTATAGCCTTGGGGCAATACCACGCAACATGTCATTCCTTAAAGTGTGATTCACCCTACTTCAACATGGGCAAAGTGCCAGGCCTGTGCAACAGACACCAGAAAGTGAACACAATGATTTGACCACAAACCACAGTATTTACCAGTTGACTGAGCACAACCTTGGATTTGCCATAGGCTCATGGAAAGTAAACCAAGTTACCCTAACATCATTAGATAACTGCGACATGGATTATTTACCACTGACCTGTGCACATTTCCAAGCCTGGCACTTTGCCCATGTTGAAGTTCGGGTGAATTATACTTTACAACTGAAGATTCCTGGCGTATTCTGAGCCTGAAAATTATTACAATTCTTCATATCATCATCTTTGCTTCTGATAATTTTCTGAAATACATAAAACTGCCAAGCCGTTATAACAGGTCGCATGGAATTGCCTGTTAGGCTGAGTTCACATAGATGTATACGGTATATGGACACGGCGGTCAACAATGCCTAACGGTCGGAAGCCTTTGTCAACCGGCGTGTTCATATTCCATATATCTCTATGTGAGCTCATCCTAAAGGCACCGCTCCACGTGACAGTTTTCTATCGAAAGTTTGCTGTCAGAGAGTCAATTATTGCTCTCAGACAGCAATAATTGCTGTCATACAGTAGGCCTACTGTATGACAGTAACAGCAATAATTGACTATCTGACAGCAAACTTTCGATAGAAAACTGTCACGCGGAGCGGCGCCGCAGTGTTTTAACTTGCCTTGAGGAAGTGTGACAAACCATCACAATCGCATGTTCTACATTCCTTCCTAGTCCGGTTACAATATGCTCTGAGAATATGAACAACTTCAAGTCATTGTCATTCTTGGAAAATTATTACTTTATTGGTCCTATTTTATTC
>NMRB01003893.1:39013-49905 GCA_002633025.1 Notospermus geniculatus | reverse complement strand
GGTGCACTGTTGTATCTCGTTTCGCCTGTCTCAACCTCTTGAGTTGGCAGGTCATAGTCAGCTGAGCGCAAGGCCCATGGGCCTCTTGTTTTACAATGATTTTTAGCTCAGCTGACCAAAGGTCAGCAGAGCTAGTAGAATAAGTATTCAGTGGCGTCACGTGTCAGTCCGTCACCCCGTCCGTCAAACTATGCCCGACGTTTTGTAGCCGTAATAGCTAGAGCCTTCAAATTTCATCTGAAGGTAGCCCTGGGTGAACTCTCCTCGGAAACAAAAAATTTGCGCGTTGTGACACATAGTAAGCTCTCCAGGGCGGGGGCGTTTCCCGTAAAACGAAATATGGCGATATCTCAGGCCCTATGATATATTTGTATACTAAAGTGATAGGACAGAATAGGTTTATATTTTCTACATCAGTTCAAACGGAAATTAATGTCAGATCTATTCACCAGGGGACGGTATTCAATGAAATAAAAGAACAGGGGTATTTGAATTTCCCGCACTTTGAAGTTCCAAATTATGCATGAGGAACTCTGAAGTAACTGGTGTCCTGTCCGACATAGCCAGTGGTAACACTGATACAATGTTGAACCTTAGCTGATAAACATGGCCACCATGTTTTTCATCACTTGAGAAGTTCAACATGCTGTTTAGCCTGACCAATCTTTCATCAGGTAAGGTAACATACTTCAACTCATTCTTTTATGTGTGGCAGCAGTCTCAATGCCTAATTGGTAATTTAGGTCATTCAAATAGTTATATTTGGACAGTCTCTGTGAGCATGCATTGATTGATAATGATTAACCTTGCCACCATGAATTTGTGTTGTGGTCTCACTAATCAGTGGGGGCATCCAGGTAACCCAGTAGCTTTACCCTGTTACCTGGAGCTATGTTGATATTCATATCATCATCTTCTACTGCATGTAGGGCTTGCAGTATCAGTGGAAACACTGCTATTTTACTTATGTGCCTTAAAGTCATGAAATTAGTTCGGGGACAGTTTTCAGGCTAAATTACACCTAAAAATCGATTGTCAGCTGAGCGTATCGCCCATGGGCGACTTGTTAAATTGCGTGATACGGTGCTAATACCAAAGGTATCAATGCAAAAATTTCACACGTTCAACAAAACATCTTTAAATGATACGGTACCAAATTTCATTGAATTATAATGGGCAGTTGTCGAGAAATCAAGATTTGAAGTTCGATGCGTTTTTTTTGGCCCACCCGATATAACAGATTTTCACCGAGAATCTACTACTCTCTCCATCAATACAGGTTCACGTCTATCCAAAATCTCAGGAACCACAGGTCCTCAAAGTTGCCAACAGCTATTATATGTTCACGTCAGAAGCTGAACAGGCTACACTCACTGGTTATGGAATGACAGTCAAAGACAAGGTATGGTTCAAATCATGGGTTGAAGAGATGGGTAGCCTATACTCCAAGGGAGGTTGTATTGCCTCCAAAGTATAACAACTGTTGATTATAAGTACAATCATAAAGACATCAAACCCTAAAGGTTTCACTTTTGGTTTGCGACATTCTGAGAAAAATGTGATACCCAAAGAATTTTTTCAATGAAACTTCTTCCAATTGTTTTATACGATAGCTATTGGTCTTCTCCATGATGTGTGAAAATTCCATACGATTCCATTCAGTAGTTCTTGTGATATGGAACATTTAGCAGACAGTACCCGTGCGCACAGTGTGTCTCTTGGGTGATCTGTTGTACATTTCAATAGGCTACTGTACATATGTACAGGGGTGTGACCAACAGATTTATCCAGCCCTGGCACCTTTATGAACTGGTCATTCTTCACAAATTTTGGCTCAGGGCTAGTGGATTTTTAGCTCACTGGGGTGAGCTATTACGATGGTGCAGCGTCCGTCGTCGTCGTCGTCCGTCGTTGTCCGTTAGCAGGGCACGTTTCGTAACCGCTGGGGCTATTGATCTGAAACTTGGTACATATATACCCCTAGGTCAGATGACCCACGACACCAAGTTTCGGTCCGATTCGACTCTCAGTTTGGCCACCAGGTGGCGGAAACCAAAAACACAAAAAGTACAATAACTCCTGAACTATTAATGACTAGATCATCTTCAAATTTTTATCATAGGTGTAGCTAATAAGGATACATAACATATATAATGGATTTTTGATTTGACCTGCTTTTCAAGGTCACAGAGGTCAAAGTTCGACAAAAGTGACGAACCTGCCACAGTTTGTCATTATTTCACCGAGCAACTTCATATCTTGCATAAACATGCATTGGAGGGGGACCTTAAAAAATACCAAGTTTCGGCCCGATTCGACATCCAATATGGCCGCCAGGTGGCGTAACCTGAAAATCAACTAAGTGCTATTACTCAGGAACGGCTTGACGCAGAGTGCTCAAATTCGATATTTACCTCCATCTAGATGACCTTTACATGCATGTCAAATTTCGGCCTGATTTGACTTCAAACATGGCTGCCAGGTGGCGTAACCCGAAAATCATCAAAGTGCTGTAACTCGGGAACGCCTTAACCCAAAGCGCGCCAATGTGCTATGTGGCCCCCTGCAGATGACCTTTATGTCCATGTGAAGTTTCGGCCCGATCGGACATCCAATATGGCCGCCAGGTGGCGTAACTCGAAAATCATCAAAGTGCTGTAACTCAGGAACGACTTGACCCAAAGTGCTCCAATGTGCTATGTGGTCCCCTGCAGATGTCCTTTATGTACATGTGAAGTTGCAGCCCGATCGGACATCTAATATGGCCGCCAGGTGGCATAACCCAAAAATCATCAAAGACTTTTCTGGGAATGACTTGACCCAGATTGCTCATAACTGATATGTACCTCCCTCTGTCATTAGACTATTATGTCCAACCCAGTGAGCACATGGTCCATGGACCATTTCATTGTATGCTATGGCCACCAACCCAAATTTGGTAAGAAATATTATTTTAACATGGAAATTAGGGTGATAAGAGCCATCTGGTGAGAAAAACTGGAATTCATCTGACAAGAAACAGAGTGTGCTCAAGTGGTTCGTTCCTTTAGGGGTTTGATGTCTTTATGGTACAATGTATCTGGAAACTGCTGCTGTTTCCTAATGGTGTGTTTTTGAACCCATCTGCAGGAGATACAAGCCTATCAGCTGTGGAATGTGAACCTGATGGGAGAAAATCAGAAGATTACGAATATCATGGGCAAACGACTGACAGGTACGTGTGTGACCGGAATCTCGCTCACTTTCCAGGAGCTATTGACCCTGATCTGTTACCTTCCCTCTCTGAGATGTAATGTTAGTTACCATACTGTTAGGAAGAGATGGCCCCTGGGTTTGTGTAGCCTTGTGCACGCTACTGGGAGTATAGCCATCCGAAAGAACCTGCTAAGCAAGTCTGGTAATGGGAAGTAACTCAAGCAGCTTTGAGTCAAGCTACTGAACAATACCCTGACTCAACCTTGCCATTTCATCCATGGATTTGCCAACGTTTTCCAGAGCATGTTCATTCCCAAGGTCGTGTCCTTGGCGACAGGAGCGTCCTGTACAAGTATCTCAACCCAAATATGGTGGCTGTGACAGCGCAGGGATTCGACCAGACACAGAAAAATTATGGTAACTATCCACTACTGACATCATGATGATGTTATTTCATAGCGAAGTGGTAATAATTCGGAGGAAACAATGGTCTCAGTGCCTGGGAAGAAACGATGGCCTACCTTTACTCATTATAAGGGAAAGGACTGAACCTGGTATTGAACCAAATACCTTGGCAGCGACATTTTTTTCTGCCTGCTTAATCTTCAGCATGTTACATATGACATGGATGTATCTTTCTCTCCAACCACCTTTCAATTTCCCCACACAGGTTTCCTTAACGTGTACCTAATCGATGTCGTCACTGGTAACATCGTGTTCCACGCAAGTCATAAGAAGGTTATAGGACCAGTCCACGTTGTTCATTCAGAGAACTGGGTCCTGGTAAGTGTCCAGTTTCACGTTTGTGACAGTGCTATGCCAGCTCATTGATTCAGAACTGTAACTTCTAGACTGATGGACAGTGGTGCAAGGTAGAGTCCTCAGCAGGCGTGGATCCAAGGAGGGGGGCGCACGCCCCCCTTTCAGCCAACAAATCTGTAAAATCGACCGTGAAGTTCTGAAATTTGGAGCAAATCATTGAAATTCATCGCAGAGTTCAATGTTTCTAGCACAGTGCGCCCCTCTTTCCCAAAATCCCAGATCTGCCCCTGGTCCACAGTGTTACAAGTATTTGGCATAACAGTATGTTTCCTCATGATTTCAGTATAACTATTGGAACCAAGTCAAGCGTCGTAATGAGATGACTGTGCTGGAACTGTACGAAGGCAATAAGCAGAGTAATTCAACAACGTTCTCCTCTCTGAGCCCGCCCCCTCCGCCGCTCGTGATGAGGCAGTCATACATCTTCCCAAGGTCGTTGACGACGATGTCGGCGACTATCACTGAGAAAGGAATCTCTAACAAACACATCATGAGTACGTTGCTAGGATACAATATACTTGAGTATGATTTGGCCTCAGCAAGTCTCTGTGCTGGGAAGTAGTCGAAGATTGCACTGGCTTTCCACCAATAGAGGAACTTCACGTGACGTCATCATTGACGTCATAATTCGCACGTCAGCCATGTTGGACGTCATCTGAAGCTACGAATGCGTTGGACGTGATGTCCAGCATGGCGGCATCTCGTCGCGGCAGTGACGTCACAATCGTCAGTGGGATTCCTCTATACCAGATCTATGTTGACAGACCCCCTTTGACTCTCAGGGCGTATTTGAATCCCCGTTCTTGACCACACTCGTGCTGACCCAGTTCATGTAGTTGTTGACTCTACTCGAGAACAGCAGTCTCGAACGCCGAGAACATAACCTGAGTCAGGCCAAGAACGTGTTCTTGTCAACCATCCGCTGAGTGGGGAGTGAGAAGGACACGTTCTTGGCCGGACTCGGGTTGTGTTCTCGGCGTTCGAGACAACATGAACTAGGTCGGCACGAGTGTGGTCAAGAACGAGGATTCGAATACGCCCCCAGATTGTGAGAGCATGAACATCAACTGACGTTTGTATTTCCAGTTGCCTTATCAATGGGAGGAATCTTTCAACTCTCCAAGGCCCTTCTGGATCCCCGCCGTCCCGTCGACCCCACCCCAGAGCACCGAGAGGAGGGGATCATTCCATACATTCCTGAACTCCCCCTACAGACAGAGGCATTTGTCAACTATAACCACACTGTATTCAACATTAGAGGCATCCATACAGCACCTGCTGGACTGGAGTCAACATGTTTAGTATTAGCCTATGGATTAGGTAAGACCTCATTGATCTTTATTATGAGCGTAGGACCACAGCCAGGAGTAGCGATACCTCAAAATCGCATGCCTAGGATCACAGCCATGGGCAGTGATACCTGAAGATCATTTAGTGTGTTCAATTACTTCCACCGGCCAGGCACTAGCGCTTTCTCAGACATGCGCATTGGAGGCCAATAAAAGGATGCTGTCGTGTGCATTGGAGGCCGATAAAAGGATGCTGTCGTGTGCATTGGAGGCCAATAAAAGGATGCTGTCGTGTGCATTGGAGGCCAATAAAAGGATGCTGTCGTGTTAGACAGGAGTAAAGTGTCATGGCGGATGCGCTTTGATTGGCTGATTGTCGGCCATGACACTTTTACTCGTGTCTAACACGACAGCGTTTTATTTCTTCTGCACGCTGATGTATGGATCGATGTATGCAAGGGCTGTGTGTACATTCGGAAGTAACATCATACTTTGCATGCTGGGATACTTCCCGAAGTAACCGGCTCAGGGGAGGGTTATTAGCGTGACAGGCCCGACTTGGAGAACTTCCGGCAAATAAAACGCTGTCGTGCCAAGCCAGTGTAGGCACGTGTAAGTTTTCGAACACGCTAATTGGCTAAGGAATACAGCCATGGGCAGTTGATCCATGGCAATCATTGGCCATGGAACAAAGCAGACTTAGGGCCGTATTCACGGGTCACACTTTCATTAAAGTCTTACTTTTCTCAATGCTTCAAGGATAAAGTGTGACCTGTGAATACGGCCCTTAGGCTGTGATGCCTAAAAATCATTGCTCGATGACTTCAGCTATTATAATGAAAGAGATTTCACTCTCTTCTGTGGGCTATTTTGACAATCTTTATTGTCTTCTTTCAGATATATTCTTCACACGAGTATTCCCCTCAAAGATGTTCGATATGCTCAAGGAGGACTTTGATTACATGTTCATAGGGAGTGTCCTCGGAGGAATGATTCTTGTTTCCATAGTAACACAAAAACTAGCTAGTCGAAAAGCTTTAAATAGGAACTGGAAATAACCGTTGGAGAGATTTAGGATTTTAAAATTTTGTCAAAGTTAATTTATTATGGAATGAATGACAGAGCAACTTGATTGGACATTCTGAGTAATTAATGGGTTCTCAGTGCACAGTGCCTACGTCACCGTACATGGATAGTGTCATAGCGAAGGCCAGGGAGAATCAGAAATTACTTAGGATGTCGATTGGAGGGGAATATACAAAAAAATGTACATGTATTTGGTCCACTGCCAGCGACGTGTTCTCAGCATTTAAGCCCACAACGCACCAAATAGGTGTGCACACCCAACAAAGGGTCCCTCAAGGTGATATTAGAGAGCTTCTGCAAGCGCCCGGTTAGGCCATACGACTACGTTTATCTATTGTTTGGGTGCATCACACAATAAACGTCGACGTAGAGCCTAACCAGGCGCTTGCAGAAGCTCACTATTGTTCTCATTTTGCACTACTGATGGTATATGTACCGGTAGATCATTTTGAATGTTAACTTTGATCCATTTTGTGCTTATTTTACCACATGGAGGGTTTCAGTGCATGGGGGGGGGCAGTCCTTGCACTAGTTTAAATGGTTGTTATGCACTTCATCAACAATGGAAGGGGCAACAGTATCAGGACAAGGTAGTTGGGGATTGCATCTTAAGCCGGCCATACACGATCAATAATATTGCACAATTTGGGGCCCAAATAGGGGCACGTGCTTCTGACTTGATGGGTGGGAGAAAGATTGACAATAATATCACCCATTTTGGTCCTCATATTGTGCAATAATATTGAACGTGTACTATGGGCGGCTTTAGTTATGTTGCAAGTAGGAATAATCATGTAGAAAACAATAAAGGATTGTTGCCACGATTTCAATAACACTTCACCACACGGGTAACTCTACATGTATGAATATTTCTGTCATCTGTTGTCACTCTCTGAATGTAAAAAAGATGTTTAATTTCAGTTTGTATTGTCATACAAATTTGTAATAAAACCACAAGAACAAAGACCAGCGTCTTTCTCCACTCTTCTTGGCATGCATCTCCTTATCCCATACAGAACATCAATCTACATGTACTGGAAACAAGAAACATGATTTTATCAGGGTAACCATGACCACGAAGGGTTGCAACATCGCTCCGCCCGCCTAATACGCTCACACAAACCCTTGACGAACTTCACTGTGGGAAGCCGTTTCCAACCTGATGTTCCATTTGTGGACAGACTCCCGCTGTGGAGTTTTATAATAACTGTTTTCATCATAGATCGTCAACATTTCCAATCAATCAGAACATTTCTAAATACGTCAGTCTTTCTGTACACCTACCTTCTCTGTTTTAGAAAATTTCATTATTTTTGTTCAACAGCATAGTTCATCCGAGTAGTGGGTAAATCGCAACTGATAGAATGGCTGGACAATTGAATTTGTGACCATCCTCGTTCCCAATACTTTCCAACCACAAAATACACAGCAGTTGGTTTAACTGGCTTGGTGCCAACCTGGCAGCAAGGTTGGCTAACAAGTGTTCTGACTGGTGCACGGCAACTCAAGGTGCGAAACAGAAATCCTGGTGAAGTTCTCCATGGGTTAGTGCGTACAAAGTATGAGGTAGTACAGACACAGGGTAACAAGACCTCGTTGTAGTCAAGCATGCGACATTTTTAAACCAACAGGACTTCGAGAAATGAACAACAAGAACACAAACTTGTTTCTTTTCCCCTCTTTTTTTTTAATTTATAGATTACAAATATTGTACAGTATTCTTTATCGCTTTCCTCCCACTCGTGGAGCCTTAGCCTGCAAGGGTTTTGCTGCTTTCGACTTCATCTTTGGTTGAGGGGCCTGGAAGAGAAAACATGTCACCATGAGACAATTGATAGAGACAAGAAGTGATAGCCCATCAGATTGCTGCATGACAGCCAACAGCTTTTGGAATATGATACGCCAAGAGTGCCAGTAGTCTCTCACCTTTACTGTTCTTGCTGCAGCAGCCTTCTTTGTCTTTGCCTTCTCCTTAGCAGCCCTGAAAAACAATGGATTGAAATGATAATGAATGCTTTAGAATCAAGGACCAGTGTTTCCGCCAGAGGGTACTATGCTAGTACCCTCAAAGGAACAGAAAAGGGCCATTTTCTTTAATTTCATGAGGTTTTTGCTGATTTTGAAGAAATTAGTACCCTCAAAAAAATTTCTGGCAGTAGACCCTGAGGACCAGCCCTGAAGCATGCCGATTGACTTCAAGGGACAAACCCTGACAAGTTCAAGGATAGTAACCGATACAAACCTGATGGCTTGCTCTCGTTGAGCTTTCCTGACCTCAGGGTTCTGATTCCTCTTTGCCATGATGTCGCTGAGAGTAGCACCAGTGATTGCCCGATGGAACTTTGTCGTGCGCCTGGTCCTCTTTTTCACCTGTTCTTCTTGCTGACCCTTCTTGTGCTTACGACGGTAGAGCACAGTCCAACTGATCTTACGAGGGTTTCGCTTCATCAAGAAGGACCTCTCACACTTGGCGTTGAGGAATTGGTAAACCTGTCAAATATAAATGAACAATCAAGCCGCATCATGAAATTGCTGGCTGTCACTGGTCGGCCACATACACACATGGGCCGGCCCTGACTATGGATGGCAATTATGATGGCACTGCACCACAAAACATCATCATGAGTATGCATGTATGGCATGCATGCATCAGACATGACAGAGTGCATAGACGCATGCATGCACCCAGCACACACACCATGGCCCATGCACACAGGCAGCGGCAGCAGCAATCACAGTTATATCTATAGGCCTATAGTCAGTAGTGAGTAGGCCTAGGGTAGGCGGGGCCGTTACCATGGTTACGTACCCCTAAAACATGCTTCCTCACATGATTACTTGACAGCCTAGCACCTCATACACACCATTTCTAAGCATGGTGCAAATCACTTGGTGCCATCATGAATTTGTACAGCAAAATGTACACAAAATTGTACATACCTTCCCATCAACGCGGACCATTTTCTTCCCATGGCCGGGATAAACTTTGTACCCGCTGAAAGCACAAAGCTCGATCCTGAAATAAGAAAATAACAACGAATCTAGACATCTGTGTCAATTTCAAACCTGTAAACGGTCAAATATGTATTGGATGATTCTTCGTTTACAAGATCACAGTGGATTTTAAATTGTGATTCGAACAAAATTCTCGTACTTCATGATGGCGATTTTGTAGAGGAAGTCACGAGAGCCACGGACAAAATATTATGAGATTGACACATAGCGAGTTATATTTATTATGATTGACTTCATTATTCCAAGAAAAAGAAAATATTGAAAATGTGGCAACGAAAACTAAGAAATAACATTTTTTGTCGACAATGTTAACTTTTTACCAATCACTATAAGAATTTTCGTCACACCACACAACATAGTCTCGCTCACCCAGCCGTACATTCTTGACACTAGAGGGCGTTCCAAATAACACCCTCTAGTATCGATCAGCCACCGCCATGTTGAAAAGAAGTGCAGCGCAATAATATGTGTAAGGATTCCTTACCATTGTGAAGCGGTTCCTAATGGTAACTCCATTAGGAGGAGTGATGCGGTCAAACATGGCGGTGACTGATCGATGACAGTGTCTATTTGTGTAACGTAGTGGAGAAAATGGGCACTGTTGTACAGTTTGCCAGCCGTAGTCTGGTGCACTGCAGAAGAAAAGGCTGGCCGCGCCAGACTACACTCGACGCGGGAAATTTTCAACATGGCTGAAACAGGTTCGCATGATTTCTCCGGTTTATGGAGTATTTAATCGAGCTTCAAATAAATTTTTGGCTTTTGTATATCTCTACAATTGTTCCTCATAATCTGTACCTCACGATGCATCTCATTCTTACATCCGTTTTGCGTGAAACTCATCATAATCGGCAGTTCTCTCTGTGTCCGAAATAAGGTTACATCAGAATACAGAAATCGTATGGCAGTTTGTACATGGTTTCTATTTTCGGATGCGTCATGTTAGATTGGTACCCGATCCTCCGCTAGGGGGCTCGGTCTAGCGTCATGTTGTCAATGTCAGTCATGTCAGTTGTTGAACATGTTGAAAGAAACAAATGTGATGGAAACAATGTCGGAGGAATGGGCCGAGGAATGTGTGTTGCAATTTTGCATGCATGGATTTAGGAATTTAAACAGTAGGCCTACAGGGCCTAGCAGCTGGGGAAATAGGGCCGATCTAGCTGTCACCAGCTGAACTGCCGATCAGCTATAGATCTGCCGATTTGTGCACCTGCTGATTGCCAGAAATCATCCCATCAAGCTGTGTTTGTTAAGAAAATGCATTTGCGCATGCAAATACGAAAAACCGCACGTAGGTATCCTAACTAACATAGTGCCCACAAGGCGCCGCCACTAGCCAAAAAAAACTGCATTGAAATCAAGTGTTTGACAGATTTTTGCATTTTGAGAGGTAAGAAGCAGCAACTGACAGCTTTTCACCACTTCCCTAACCATTTTAGACAATGCTAGATACAGTCAAGATGAGTTTGCACAGTTAAAACA
>NMRB01003893.1:0-38767 GCA_002633025.1 Notospermus geniculatus | reverse complement strand
TTTCGCAAATTTTCGACCCCAATTGGGGTCTTCCTCAGGCGCTATGTAGAAGGGATCCCAGAGGTGTATGAGGTTATAGCCAAACCCGGGCCTTCTACATAGCGCCTGAGGAAGACCCCGATTGGGGTTGAAAATTTGCGAAATGTTCGGAGACAACTTTCCGATTTATTGTATACTGTGTGTTGTTTTTACCTGTTTTTGGGGACTACAGGTTAAGATGGACATATGATGAATTTGATCCGAGCCTACAACTGACCTAGGCCCGGGTTTGGCTATACCTCATACATGCAGAGTCATATCACAATCACACTGTGACACAGCCACAACCACACTGCCCACAGGCAGTTGTGTCATCAAAAGGGCCCGGAAGAGGCCAAAGGCTCCTCACTGACAAGGTTGTCAATGAAGTCAACTTCAAGATGCTGGCCCCTCTCCTGCTGATGGCCCTTCCCCTTTGGATGCTTTTGCTTTGGCTGGTGATACAATGCGACTGCCTGTGGAGGCCTAAGCCAGAGAAGGCAATGATCAACTGTCACACTGTCTTAAATCTAGGCCTTTTCCAGGATATCATGTTTTATCGACTCAAAGTCACGACTTTAGTGTCTAATTTGCTGGAAAGAAATTTATATAGCTTCACAGTTCCTTGAATTTAGAGCAATTGTGCCCATTGTCCAGACAGATTTTATGCAAATGTGTGGGTCACCTGAAACCATTCCAAATGGCAAAATCCCAAGTCTTTTGTTAACTTTTATAATACTTTAAACTTAAACAGGAACCATGTGGTATGGATTATGACTCTGGCAATGAGTCAGTGGACGAAGGTTGTCCCTTGTTTAACTGTTGCTAAGAACTATTTCTCAATATTGTCTGGAAAGACGGAAAATTTGGATCGTTTTGTAACAAACATTTTGATCAGAACTGAAGTGTGAAAGATTCTGGGATATCTTGGATTCCCTTTCTGGGTGGTCTTTAAGAATAGGCTATACAACTCATAGTGGATATAATACGCTGTAGGGTCTTGATATGGTGGATTTAGAAATGGAAACTGCACCAGGTAGGTTTACATGTTGTATGTGAAAAGAATGGATTCTCAAGCAGGGTTTTTGTTGGAATGAGCAAAATCCTACTACCGGTACACCATGGCTGGAACAGTTCAGAGTTTGTCAGAGTACAGTAATTTATCATCTTGTAATATTGTAATTCATGATATGATACATGTACGGTTGCCCCCCCCCCCAAGGAGGTTGTTCTGATTTTGTGTAATTCTCCAGGTTGAAGAGGGCATTAAACGAAAATTTGTAGCTGTCATTTCGATGAAATTTTCTTCTCAGATACTGGGAAATCGCATCTGAGAGCTTTAAAAATCCAAATTTTTCTACGGCGCGCCGGAGTGGCGAGTGACCTTTTCAACCTTGTCGCCAACTGGCGAGGGTCGCCTTCGGCGACTTTTCGAGCACTGACTTTGCTTACGCAGTGCCTTCTATACAATGCACAGAATGCTTCATCACTTGAAATCATCTTTATTTTTCATGAAATATGTGCTTTAAACATGTAGAGAGATAGTTTGCTGGTGGTATTTCCCCATCCATGAAGAAAACGGGAAAAAAATTATTTGAAAATAAAAAAAAAATTTGCATGCCCGCATCATTTTTCGCTGAGTTGCTGGACAAGAAACAGACAATTTTTTTTTTGGCCAAAGATCGTTTTCACAAAAATCCACTGCTAACCCGACTTGGCTTTCAGGTGACCTGCTGCTGAACTGACATGACTGAAGGGGTCAGTTGTTACATCTGCCCATGGATTGTGAAAGATTCTCTATGGCCTGGTTGGCAATCTTTGGCTTTTATGGCCAAGAATGATATCATAAACTGTAAGACCCTTCCTGTGTTGTCCAGTAGTACCCCAGGTTGACAGGTTGAATTTCGTCATTTGTGAGTGGCTTCCAAAAGTACACACATTTTTTTCTTCTCTCCTTGCATTAGTATGTATGGGTGTTACACTGTAAAAAACCACAGTGAAGTGGCAAAGCATTACAACATTATTAATTTAATAGGCCATAGTTGTTTACATTCTTTCTTGATCTTACTCTCCTGGAGGGGTCAGCGTTTTACATACTGTGCCATTGGAGTGGTCTCTGGCTCTCATCCAAAGGTGCTTGATTACCCATGGTAATATGTATAAAGTTGACAACCCGACACGATTGTGGCCAGCAGACTATGGCCAGGGAACAAGGCCTATATTGTAGGCATATTAAGTAAACTTGCGGCAGACCGAACTCGCAATATCTTAGTTAGTTGTGACTTCTTCTTTTTCGGATTAGAGTGATTCTCTGGCTTGGACTTGGAGAGTTGCCAAGTAAGGCCTCACTTCATAATACTGGGTTTTACCTTCGGCTCAGACATGGATGGTCTACCAAGGTGAAATGAGTGATCAGAACACTTTGCCTACTGACAGTTCAAGGAACGAGACAGTCAGACCATGACAACGGGGTAGATTCTGTCTAAGGTTACTGAGGTCACCACATGAATGGAGAGTTTCTGTGGAATCACAAAATAATTCAAAAAGGATTGTAGTGGGACATTATTTGATTCTGAATAGGACTCTGAGTTTTAGCATAGGAGTTCGCTGGATTTACTTTGGCATAATGTATCGTAAGTATTGGGTACCTCTTTTGTCTTCTGTAGCCATCCGTCGGCTTTCTTAATTACACAAGCCATGTTTTGTATAGGAATTCACACTTGCCTTAATTGATTAATCTCTTTTCTTTCAGCTCAACCAGCCATCCATTTATTACAGACACCCTTTCAGGTCCAGCAACCTTGTGGGGCTTGGACCTTATTCTTTTCTTAATTGCTCACTCATCTTGTTTGCAGGGATATTTAGATCTACTTCAGGGACTCAGCTCAGTCTATTCTAGAGTCTTGTACTGTTAAGTGCCAGCCTGAAGAAGACCCCGGTAGGGGTCGAAAATTTGCAAAATCTGGAAGTTGACTTCCTGTATATTATTGGGTACCGGTAATGCTCTTCACTGGTGCAATCGAATGACAAAATTTGCCAAAACATACTTGAATAGAAATAGAGAATATGAAGTGGCAAATTTGCTAATTTGACATATTTTTCATCCAAATATTCATGGTTTATGTTGCCCCATTCAGTGTTTCCACCAGAGGGGGTACAGGGGGTATGTCCCCTCCTTAAAAAGTCAAAATTTGTGTTTTTGACCAAGAATTCCGTCAAATTTTCTCCTTGTCCCCCCCCCCTCTTAAAAAAATTCCTGCCAGAAACACTGCCATTTTATTTTGTCCTGGATGGAGTGGAAGGTTCAGTCTCCATTCCCTGTTCAGGTGACAGGCGTGGTTGGCTTCAGCATTTCATTGATGAAATCTAAGGCTAAGGACCTGTCACGGCAAGACCCCATCATGTACAATGTACATCTACTGAGATGATAAGGCAGAAAGAACAGCGTAATTGGATCATAAAACAGCACTAATCCTGGGCTATAATCATCACATCAGACTGTCATTTGATTGACAGATCACGATGAAAAGAGATGCGTTTTTGGTCGAGGCTCGTACACAATTTCTTGTCTCATCTGTGCGGACTTGTTCGTGCGTGACCCAGCGTGGAGGGGACATATCCCCCCATCCCCCCTCTGGCGGAAACACTGTGCCTTGTATTTACTCTCCCCGTCACGGCATGTTTCAAACTCCTTCAATTGATACCGGTACACAACACTGGCTTTTCTACTTTCAGAGCAGGACGAAGGAATCCTGAACTTCACCGGGCAGGGCCTCAAGAGGATAGAGCCAGTCTCAGGGGTGAACCCAACGACTGTCATCTACAACAAGAATGCCATCTCAAAGATCGAGAATCTGGAAGGATACCCAGAGTTACAGCAGGTGGGTATCGTGAATCGGAGAACGAAATGCTGCCATCTTGCCTGATGCAGTATGTGGTCATTTCTACAGCCACTGGAAGGCCAAAATTCACCCAATATCCAAGGACAGTTCTGTCAGTGTCCCATGCTCTAAGTCTGTGTAAGATCTTGCAGAAAATCTCCATCTTGAGGACATCACTAATGGTCTTAAGGGGATTTCTAGCACTTAGAATAAGCCTGTGAAAATAAACACGCACTTGCCACTCCTCTTATAATTGTGTTGGCAGAGAAGACGGTATATATAATGGTCAAAACGTAGGAGAGTTGCCAACACTGTCGTCAGTTGCACTCTCTAGGAGGGTAGTCATCAAAACTGAGCGACTTCTATTCTATGCCACAGTTTGCGAAGCAAAATGTGTCGGGATTATCCTGAAGTACATGTGGCCCAACCCAAGAAAGAAACTTTCAATCACCACTTGTCCTAATATTAAGACAGACAATCCCATGGGACATATTCTTGGGCGTCTAGGCTTTCCTCTGACTGTAAGATGATCCATCATTGGTCGTGTTTGTCCCGACATCGTCCAGTGTTTGCTTTCTCTTCTCTCAAGTGGCAAAAGTTTGTCGAAAATATATGTGTAAATGAAAGATCAGTCTTTCACACGTTTGCCAGTATTTACTGAGCCTTGGCCCATGTTGAACATCCACTTGCAAATCATGTACAGTTTTCTTGAGTTTCGTGCTCGAACCTCACCTGATCAATAATGAAACATCGCCTCGTCGAGCAAGGCCCTGTCATGCTTTGCAAAGTTCAGACAAGGACTCTGCCAGCAAGCTGTTAAACCCTTTCCCTGCCAGCACTTTGGCAATTTCATTGAAAAACTTCGAGCTTGAAGAATATGACACCAACATACCAGGCGCGGATTCAGAGGGGGGGGTCTTCAATAATTTGCGACAATAAGCAAAAAAACGCAAGAATATAGCTTCTGTTTTGATACTGAGATGCCAGGAAATCGCGTCTACGGCCTTCTAGATTTCAAAATTTTCTCAGGGAGTTACCCGAATTTTCCTCGGGGATGAATTCTCCGGGGACGAATTTTCTGGGGACAAATTCTCTGGGGACGAATTTTCCGGGGACGAATTTTCCTAGAGCCACCCCAGACACCCCCCTCGACGGCCCTCGCCTGCAACGACTGCCCTCGGCGGCCCTGAACCCCTCTGCCAAAAATGCTGGATCCGCGCGTGCATACTCTGTATCTTCTGACGTTATCTTTCCAGCTGTCTGTTGCTGAGAACCGAATCATTCGGATGATTGGCGTCGCCAAACTGGTCAATCTCACAGTCCTCAACTTGCCCAATAACAACATAGTGACAATCGAAGGTAAGTGAGGGACACTAGGACAAAATGCTAGGACACAGTTTACATGTCAGGGAATGATGAAATGGAACCTAGCTTTTCTTGCTCTGAGGACAGTGGAACCTACTGAAAACACATTGGGTCATATTCATGAAGCGGTTCTATCGTTAGAACTGTTTTAGTCCGGTTCCAAGTAACGTGGTTGACCTTACTTGGAACCGGCCTAAGACGGTTCTAACAATAGAACCGCTTTATGAATACGACCCATTGGGTTGTATTCATAAAGCGGTTCTATCTTTAGAACCGTGTTAGGCCGGTTCCAAGTAATGTCGACCACTATACTTGGAACCAGCCTAAGACGGTTCTAACGATAGAACCGCTTTATGAATTCGGCCCATTGGGTCGTATTCATAAAGCAGTTCTATCGTTAGAACCGTCTGAGGCCGGTTCCAAGTGCAGTGGTTGGCCACACTTGGAACCGGCCTAAGACGGTTCTAACGATAGAACCGCTTTATGAATACGACCCATTGGGACTCATGAGCTGTGCAGAATTAAGAGGTGTCGTGATTACAGGGGTGAGAGAAATTACCGGTACCAATTGAAGACTGAATTTGTTGAGTTGTTTTTTCTGAACCAGAAGTAAGTGCAAGTCTTGGGATATGTGAAAGGAAAAATTATTATAACATGATAGGAAGGCGGTACACATTCCTTGGATCTTCAGGGTTGGCTTACCACATGTTGACTCTCCCATTCACGAGTTTGCCACATAAAAAAACTATAGCTGTGATCATGTTGAGATAAATTAGAGGGGTATTTGATCAATTTAGAGTGATAAATGTTTGAATACAAAATGTCCTGGTTAACGGACAATAATGAGAGTGTAAGAGTGCAAGACATCATGGGAAGACCCGGGGATCTCTTGATGAGTTGGGTGATGAGTCTTCTCACTTGTGATTTCTAGCCAGTGTTGGTAGGCCTACCGAGGACAAAATTACAGTCACTTTCCCCTGAGGCCTAGAAAAAAAATTGTGTGTACTGTTTCAGGTCATTTGTAATTTTCCGACCGACCCTCAAAAATTCTGACTGGCCAGGAGACAAAAAAAAATTTTCTCACAAAAATGCATCAAATCTATCAAAATTAATCTCTTTTGCTCTCTAGGCCTTTAGTCATGGATGCCAGAGCAGCTTTTGAGGCTGTTCCTGGCTTCTAGATAACCTTTTAGTATAATCCCTGTAGCTGCAATAAAATTATCTGTACCAAAAATGGTAAATAAAAAAACATCCCGACTGTCCGACCCTCGATTTTTGGAAATTGCCGATGACCAGAAACACACAATTTATTTTGCTAGGCCTGAAAGGTTTCAAAATGTTATCCAATGATTTTCTCAACAGCTGGTTAGTTGGGACAATTTGAGGGAAAATGACCGCTATTTGGTCCTGCTGGTTCTGTTAATGACAGTGAATGTCTCACACAAATGAATTTGACAGGTTTCTGGTGTCCTACAGTGACTAAAAATCATGATGTTCACAGTTAAGTCAGTGGTGGACTTTTTAGTTATCGTTATTTGACAAGATGAAATCAAGCGATGCTTTTGTGGGAAAAAATACCAAAGTTAGTGAAATCACAGCGAAATTAATTATTCCTGAAATAGGACCTGGAATAATGAGTTTCTTTTGTGTGTAAATGTGACATTGTGAGCCAGAGCGTGATGTGAAGTCACCTGTAGACGTCATAGACGTGGGAAACTCTATGAATACGTCAATCTCAAAGTACATGTACTTTTCGTTCTAGTGTCCCATAATCTGAGTGGCAACCTTGCAGTGGTGGCATGGGCACCACTGGCCATATAGTGTGGCGGTCTAGGAAAACCCGGCAGATGTCGCTGAATGATCAACAAGGGCTGTCAGATTGCCTGTGCATTGATCTACTAGGCCTAGCTACTGTTTTAATTTACCTGTTACGTCAATGTACGTAGTACATGTCAGCTATTGAAATGTGCGGGTTCAGCAAGGCCATTAACACTTTCCTCAAATGCGACGTCTGTCGGGTTATCCTAGACCGCCACACATTATATGTGACCCGTCACATCAAATCAGGTATTAAGTCGCACAAGATATGAACCAGGATGAACCAAAATAACTCCAGGAGATAAAGGAAGAAATTTAATCACTCAGATTTTAAAGACAGACAATAGGGCTAGGCCTACTGAAATTGACAAAACGTTGGTCTCAACCTGCCAACTACAGAGCGACTTAGTACGGTACTCCTTTTGTGGTGATGGGTCACACGAGAGGGAGTGGGTTCAAATTTCGCACAGCAATGCTGACCAGCACTGTGGCCATCTCTGACAGATATGTCACAATTCATTATTTGCCATTGTTTTCTTCTCCAGGTCTGAAATCTCTTTCAAAGTTAGTCTGGCTCAATCTGACCGGTAACTCCATCAAGGTGCTTGAACAAGTCCAACATAACGTCGCCCTCCGCCATCTCGATGTCTCCGACAACAGCATCACCACCATCGCTGATATGACCTCGCTCAAAAATCTCAAGGTGA
This sequence comes from Notospermus geniculatus, assembly GCA_002633025.1. Taxonomy (NCBI): domain Eukaryota; kingdom Metazoa; phylum Nemertea; class Pilidiophora; order Heteronemertea; family Lineidae; genus Notospermus; species Notospermus geniculatus. The sequence continues at coordinate 30,978 of NMRB01003893.1, read as the reverse complement.
GTGCTAGTAGCAGGGATGCGGCCATCTTCTGATGTTGATTTGCTTCCCTGTACTTAACTAACACGACTAAGGAGCTAATGCTTACCCTTGTCAACAAATACGCATATTCTGTACGGATTTTATTGTAAAGACTTCAAAGAGAATGTCAATAAATACCTTATGGTTTTGGAAACAATGCAGACTCTCTGTTTGTGTTAGTTCATTCCTTGTTCCATTCATGCCTTGGCTTAAATGTTTTCTTGTGTCCAAATAAAATCCTTATTTGGCCCGACTCTCACCCTTGATGTTTTCCCTTCGACTTAGGCTTTGTGTCATCATTTTCATGTACCATTGTCACGTTTTATTTTGTGTGTGTGTGTGTGTGAGACCTCTGCAGTCGCCCAAGTGAGAAGGAGTTATTCCACCTTCCCAATAACTTTTATCCCAATGGTTTTCAGTGCCCTTGGTCATCTAGTTTTGCCCCTCAATATCTTATCTTTGTGCCCCGGAAACCATTCAAGGAACATTGAAATTTTCAAATAAAGAAGTTACGTATTACTATTATCCTGTGGCCTTGGCCAGTATGTAATTGGTTGCCATGTTTATCAATTTCACAGCCCAAGAGTGTCTAGACATGCTAGACCAGTTCCAGGCCTGTGTTGTCAGAACAAATATGAAATCTTTCCAACTCTGTTTACTGTTTGTTATTCTGGTTCATATTGACCGAGTATTTCACACGAACATGTTGAAAAATGACACACAATTATCACAGTTATTAGTGTGGGGATTAGAAAAAGAAATTTGTGTGGTATAATGTGTGGGCAACATTCCAGTAGATTTTTTTCAAGTATAAACTGATGAAATTTCATGTTAGGGTTTGTTTTGCCTCGTGCCTGGTGATTAGTTAGGCCTAAATATGATGTGTTGCATCATAATACATAAAAAATCATGGCATAGAGATTTCCCAACTTGTATTTTAGTACACTATGCAATACCCTTTCAGTGGCTTCACATCATTAGGAACGCTTGGGGGACGTAATGACGTCATTTCGTCACATGACATTGTGGACGTCATGGATGACGCAACGGAAATCTTCGTGATGTCAGAAGGCGTAAACCGCATTATTTTCGTTAATTCTTGATACTTCGAAAACTATTATAAGTCGTATCAAAATTCGGGCTTCGTAAGGACACTTCCGAGGTCCGTCTGCATGTGCATATCGAGTTTGGGGCAATCGTTCGTCAGTCTTGGAAAAAATTGCAAACACACAAACTGTAAAGTCATGTTAACCAAGCTCTACTTCGTCCCTTCGCCTGTAAGGGATGTTTCCACTATTCCCTCCCCTCATTGATCTTATCAGAGATGCAGTCGTAACCAAGGTAACTTTTTATTCCCACAGACTCTGCTGCTGCACGGTAACGCCATCTCATCCTTGAAGAACATGAACACGCTGCTACCGACATCTGTGACTATACTGTCACTGGCCGAGAATAAACTGACTGATCTCAATGAGGTAAGATAGGGGCAGACCCGTACATGGCGTCTTTGACCCTCTTAATAGTCTTACAGGAACCCTTTGAGTACCGATACAACTTACTGTCGAACTTCTTATACCGAGTCCTGCTCATCCAGAATACCATCTCCCACAGGAGATGCTTGGAACATTTGCCCCCACCCACAAATGTGTGCATGTCGCCAACCATTCAATGGGCCAGACAGTCTGTCTTCACCATCTTCACTGAGTTAGGTAAAGACTCGGCTTCTCCCTTGACCTTCACGCAAGCAAACCACATTCCATGTTCAATGTGCCGTGTGCAAAAAAAATGATTTCCCGGTCCCAAAAATAGCAACCAATCACGGCAAAGCTTGCATCGGCAGCTCGGGTATGTTGTTGTTGACATCCAACACCCATGTGTTTCTGGTAATGACATTGACCAATCAAAATTTGATAAAATGACATCATTAATATTTTGTCTTCGGTGAACAATGACTTCCACAACTGCCGAAAGAGGGCATATGAATAAATTATCGCAAAAGAAACGAGGCTTCTGATTGGGTGCATGAGAAAATCCCAAAGCGTTGAACACGGAATCTGGCTGCTTGCTGCAGAGTGTAGGTGAGGTTAGCCAATTTCATACGATGCATTATGCAGAATGGTCTTCACCGTCTCTCACTCCATTTTGCAGGTGATGAATCTGAGTTTCCTTCCAACCCTTGAACAACTGTCCATCATGAACAATCCATGTGTCATCTTGACGTCCAGCATACCGTATCCTTTCTATGTGTGTATCTCGGTAGTAGAATGAGACACGACATTCATCATAACACTTAGGATCCATGAATAGTGAGATTGTAATCTACAGGCCTTGCCGTTGTGGTTTCAAAGGTGTCAGAATACTCATCTTGGTTACTTCTTGATTTCTCCACACACTTGTCCGACTGAGGAGCCTGATAGCCTAGTGGTTATCACGTCCGCTTAGCAAGTGGCAGGTCCCGGATTTGAATCCAGCCCGGGCCATATGGGATTTCATTCCCATCTCTTCAGTCCGTCGCATGGGACAGTAGGCCGTGGTGCCTTGCACCTTGTGTCTTTGCAAGGGCAAGTAAAAGACCCCATCCAAGTGAGGAACGTGAGTAGTTTGTGATGACCTCCGTACTTACCAGGGCCAATAATACTATAGCGTCGGCCCTTCTGACGGAAAAAATTGAATACAAATACAAAATACTTGTCCGACTTGTGGTGCTATTTTCAGATGCGCCCATTGTATGGAGGTACTGCACCCAAAAAATAACAAAGAATTTACACATGAAGGCAGTGTGAAACCCACAAGCGTGTGGAGACCTCAAGTACCTCACTGTAGGAGGCAAAACATACAGCATTAGTCATGACCTGAATATGTTTCATTCCTTGACTGCCCTCCAGTGGCTTTGACTATCGTCCTTTCGTCGTAAATTGGTGCCTTAACCTCAGGATTCTGGACGGGTACATCTTGACAGAAAAAGAAAGGTGGGTACATGACCAGTTGGAACGTATTGCTTGGGACGACTTCTCAGAAAGTTATGATCTGCTTGGTTTGAAGTGAATCTAAGGAAATAAGGGTATGAGGCAAGAGTTGCCTCTCTATCACATGAAGAATGGATCGAACCTGGACCCTCAGAGGTGGCAGGCACCAGTAGTTCCACTGTGCCACACTGACAGCCCAACTGCAGAAGGCGTGAAGAGTTGACAGGCTTTCCATGGTGGTATCATTATTGAAACGAAACGGGGGCCATTTTGAGTTCAATTAGAATAGGTCTTAGAACTCGGGTGATTTACAGGCAGGTAGCCGATTCTCTGTGGGGAATTAAATAAACACAGCAACAAAGTGGCCACAAATGTCCCAATCGGTAAAAACATCCAAACCAAAAACATTGTATTTGGTGGTGTTTTTTCTGACACCATTTGACTTCGCTTGACAAGTTTAGATAGACTTGGTTGACCACAATACAGGACTTTGTAAAGACACTGCGATTGAGTAAATACCATGTTATTCAATCACAGAACGTCTGGTTAATGCCTTGTCGTCTCTTTTGATCTATTTGATTAAAAGAAACAAGGATTAGGCCAAAGTCTTTGATTTCTTGACAGTCTTACTGTATGACATGGATTCATTTTCAACAACAAAAGCTTTTAAGATAGGCCTAGTTAATCCCATCCCCTGTAATTTGATTAGGTCACGATTGGATGGCTTAGTTGTCGAGCAGATCCTTGCAATGGTTTCTTTTCATCTTTTGTAACCTCGAAACCCCCACCACCCCTGCAATGCATGCCTCAAGTCCCTGTGCATCTGATATTTTGTTGCATGCCATACATAGTTCTCTCCCTTCCTATGATTCCAGTTTAAAAGCCGAATGGTTGTACAGTCAGGGAAAGGGCCGGCACTTCCGTCCAGGGCAGCACTTACAGCTCATTCACTACCTCGCTTCCGTCTGCCCTCTTACAGGCGATAGGGTGAGTTCACTGTTCTAGTGTTCAAAGTGGTGTCGTTTCACCTGCAGGCAAACCTGGGGCCGTATGCATGAAACATCTTAAGTGTAAAATTTCGCTTAAAGCGAATCGATAGCGAAAAAATTTGATTTAGAAATAGAATTTGAAAGGGGACGAATTTTCAGGAAAAAATGTAAACAAACTTCTCCAGAATGTCAACAAAGAAATTTTCGTGCATTCTGATTGGCTGAATTTTGTGTTAACAAACACCAGCCAAATGTAAACAAAATCCGCTATCCATATCGATTCGCTTTAAACTATCGTTCCAAACAAAAGATAAGGGAAANGATCGTCAACGGTACTTTCCGCTTTCTGCTCCAGTCAAAAATGGTCGACGCAAGCGTGAAACAAGATGATAGTGATCATTGGATTGTGAAAATTTAATACGTTTCTGAATTGGTAGAAGATATCTGATAATTGTCGGTGTCTTTGTGTTTGAGAAAAAGGTATGACACGGTTGTGTTGTAGGCCTACTGCTCATTGATGTCATGTTTGTGATTACTGGCTCGTTGCCAGAGTACGGGTTACCCCAGTGTAGGTAGTATCTACACCTGCTGGGTGCTGCCTTTTTGTGGATCCATTATCCAGATGTCCTGTGGGTTAATCATGGCTAGAAAAAACAGATTTATGTAGAATTAAACTCATCAGTTGGGTCCACTAGTACTTGATGTTCCAATTATAGTAGGCCTTGGGGCAAAGCTGAAAAAGACTATAGAAAAATGCACCTTCGTTTAGCGTTTCTCATAAGAGTTGCTATGGACCATTTAGGCCTGGACTGCAGTGTCCTCAAGAAGAAGGTGTCTGGGCCAAGGTGTCTGATGAAGGAGGTTCCTCTATATTAACTCTCTCAGTGCCAAAGACGTACCATACCAGTACATCCAAATTTTCCCATGCTCCTCCAAGTGCCAAAGACGTACCGGTACGTTTTGCCTTAGTTTATTCACGAAAGGAGAGATGGCGCGGCAGTACTTGGTCATATGTTAGTCTGACTTGTTTGCCATTGAATAGATCGTAGCAGACGATACTTCACTTCAGGTGGAGTAAAGAATACGAAACAGAAAAAATGGCCTGGCACTGAAAGAGTTAAACATCGGGACACCTCTCAGTTAGGACGGCAAGACTAAGAGCCATGTAAACTGTCCTTTATACATATAATTCGCTCGATTTGCTATACCCTGTACATCTCCCAATCTAGCACATGAATAGTCTGAAATCGGCCAATCTTCTTAATCATGCCAATTCTCGTGTACATTAGCTGAACAAGCCGGTTGTGATTTTGATCCAGAAATGCCAAGACCCGTAACACCAGGTGTCCAGACACCAGAGCTGTATTTTTAGCCATACCTGGCTGTTCTGTTTATTGCCCTCCCACCATCTGTTGGATGGTGATATGGGAAACAAAGTACTATAAATAGGTAATCAGCAGCGGGGGTGAACAGGTAATTGGAAAAGCCCACTAGTGTATCTGGCCCTCAAGCCCACGAGAAAAATGGCTCATAAAATCATTATTTTCTGCTCGATTTGAAAAATTCGAACACATATTTGATATACCATCAAATTTAACATCCGCTGGTGACACTCACAAACACTGCACACATCTTTGTATTGGATTTTCTTACTTTAGTCAGAGGCATTAATTTGCCTGGATTACGTAACTTCCTCCTTATCTGTACCCCGATAGAATGCGAAATATCGGGGTATATTAGGTCTGCTGCTCAATGGTGATGTAAATGTAATGTATATGCCGTGTTATTCTTTGACACTTCACTTGGCACACACTCTCACAGTTGTATTTTTCTGGGCACGGGTCCAGAGAACAGCATGCGTCCAAAACCTATTGCAATAAAACACCTCATCTCAGCAGGGACTAGAACTATTCAAAGGATCAGTTCTATGGTGCCTGGTTAGGCTCATGGCTACAGGTCAAAACATTGGAAATGCTCACGCAATAATGTGGGTAGATTGATTGTGCGTGATTACAAATGTAGAACCTGTGCCACTTTTCAAGTAGATCATCCATGGTGTGTTCGAAGGCACCCTGGCTGAGTTTGAAGGGAGCTCTGAAAGTGGTGAACTGGTTCCATGACCTTCTTTACCTGACTTGTTCCTGACCCTAACCCAGGCCAGGTGTTTTCTGGCCAAGTTCGACTGGAACACGAGGTTCAACTCGATCATGTCGAGTCGCAGCGGAACTCGATAAATTCCTCGGGTAGCTACTCTTTTGATGTCATATTTGACCTAATTCGTCGCTCGGGTTGAACCCTTGATGGAATGAGGACCCAACTCAACCATCACGTGACATTTTAAAACATGGCGACGAACACCAAAAAAATCGTCAAATTCGCTGGAAAATATGTAAAAATCAGTTCTTTCGGCCAACAAACCTCATTTACAACTGTTAACATGTTTATCATCTTTTCTACAAAAAATTGGGTGGTTGTCATCATTTGGTACTGACATGACTAGCAGACGCCATCTTTCAACAAATCAAGGAACTCGATTTGCAGTTCGCGCGGAACTCCTACTCGACCTGGGTACAGTTCAAATGATCACGTGAAAAATCTACTCTTACTCGACCCCAGAGTTCCAGTCGAACTCGGCCCTTGATGGGGGACTCTGATTAGTGTGTGTGTTGGCCTCAAGATGGCAGCAGCAGCAGTCCATCTCAACTGAGCCTGCCTCAGCTGTGACAAGAGAATCAATACCAGTAATAGCTCTCCACTCCATCTGGGACGATGCATACACGCTATCAGGCAATATAGGGATAGAGAATGTTGGCAGAATCGCCAAGGGATCGTTAGCATCAGACGATGGCTTATAGTCATAAGGCACGGCAGAAGTTTCGCCCATTTCCCGAGTCTTATCTGAAAACGCTGGTGACGGTCCGCACCTGTAGTCAGTATCTTGTTAATTCCGTCAATTAGTCATTCATGTTTGATTTCTTGTGTCAGTTGGTGTTGGGTGGTGCCGGTTGTTGATGTTATTGTTGCACGGATAGCAGACGGATTGGTGATGTTACTTCTTCCATATCTGAATGATTGCCTCGGTTCTTTTGCTTGCAAGCTGTGTTGGTGTCAGGGCTGGGCCAATTTGTTGGAAAACTGTCCCTACCCAGCAGGCCTATTGCTCTAGGCTACTTACAGGTACTGTCACACTGAAGTAGTTCTCAAAATGTCCTGCCCCGTCCTTAAAAAATTGTAAAAACGGGCTAGAATGTGTAATGCTGGCCAAATAATGCCTCGAAGTTCCAGAGTACCCTTCCCATCCGAGCTCGTCCACGAAGTTTGTAAAAGGACTAAAAAGTTGCCACTACGTCCACTCCATTAGCACACAGTTTGAGTCCGTTCTGCAACATTTTCAAGAACGTACTGAGAACTAAGCTCAGTGTGATGGGGCATAGCAAGATATTTGGCTGTTGCCAACTGTGTATAGCTGGGCCTACTCAGTCACTCTCTGCTGGAGCCTGAGAGGAAACCTTCAATTCCGCGGGTCGCCCTCTCCATCACATGAGTACCGAGTCAGATTGGCAGGCGCCGCGAATCCAAGTGGGGGTGCACCTGGCGCATGCCAACAAATCTGTAAGATTGACCGTGAAATACTGAAATTTGGAGCAAATCATTGAAATTCACCCGCAGATTTCAATGTTTCTAGCACAGTATGCCCCCTGTTTTCCGAAATCGTGGATCCGCCCCTGATTGGGAACGGAACCCGGGATCTCAGAGCCAGGTGTGGTATACGTTTGCACTACACCACTCTGACACTGACAGGAGTCAGGTGCATCTGCTCAGCTGCAATGCATGTCTACCATGGCCAGCTATGCATGGTTCCATTCATACATACAGGCTGACCAGTCATGTACTGTATAGTGTACAGTGTACAGTACCATCTGTTGCAGGCACCACACTGGTTCATTTAATGATCAACTCAGGCCCATTCCAACCATGTATTACTGTAGTCATAATGGAATGGCGAAAACACTAGCTCAGCTGACAATCAATACCGGTAGGTCTAACACCGTCTAATGTTGGACTTCCAGTCTCTGCAAATATGGACCGATGTATTGAACAGTTTGGAATCGGTGAACTTTTTCCTGTTCAGATTTTCACGATTTTCTGTTTGTTTTGCTGATGTCAACAGTTGTCAATGAATTAGCACAATTTCTACAGAAAAGAATGTCTGTTAATCTCTACATCATGATCTGTCAATCAAATAAAAAGTCATGACTTGAATTGTGTGTCTTCAGGTGAAACCAGAATCACTGGCCTGTAGTATGATTTAGGAAGTTCAGGCTTGAAATGTGATACATAAATAAACAAGGAACATACCTATGCTCGATAAAGTTGAATGAAATTGTAGGCCTAAAAGTCACAATCTAAATAGTGTGACCATGAGGCATGACTTAATCCCAATCAGGTCATTTACGCATTAGGCGTGCGAGTTTTGTTTGTGTCTCCATGTTAGCAAGATCCTTATGATTGATTGGTTGAGGCCAGTGCCACCCTCGTGATTCCAAATATTTTGAAACTGATTTCAATGCTGTCTCAGTCTGTCTGGCTTGTTTGAGTACCGAGTCATATGACTGAGTTGCTGATCCTGGCACCTCCTGAGTTGACAGCCAAGCAGCAAATGCAGCATTATTGGCTTCCTTGGCAATATTTGGGAAATAAATCTACAGTCAGGGCTCACACTTGGGTCTAAAATGTCTCCCTCCTCAAAATTTTGGGAAACTTCACTCTCAAGAAGGAGACTTCACATAAAGTTTGTGGACGAGGTATCTAACAAAGTTATTTGATTTCAGCCTCTTTGCAAGAAATTTTAACATATGATAATATTTTAGGGCATTTAGGAGCAGATTTGGGCATTTTGGGGTGCAGAATATGCTTCAGAGCGAGGGGATCATACACCCCTAAAAAAAATATTTTTAGACTTTATGTCTCCCTAGGAGTTATTTTGGGTGATTTGGGGCAAAATGTTTGCCCACATCGCCCCCAGTGGTGAGCCCTGCTACAGTAGGAGGAAACCAGAGTGCCCGTAGAAAACCTGAGTGCAGTGTCGCAGGCCACCTTTTCATTGTCTTCGAAGGTCCCTGAAATGAGGAGGAAAAGGTGTCATATCTTTGTTTTTCAAAGTCTGGACGATCTTACACACGCCTGTTGAAAATACCCATGTTTTTCCAGACCCGTGTCAAACCCGTGTTTGCGAAAAGCCCGGTGAGAGGTCACACCACTACATTGTAGTTAACTTAAGTAGCCCGGCGACAGTTGCGCTGCATGCACTGACTCTTCGGTCATTTCTGTATTGTCCCACATTGTTGGAGGCGCGAAAACGACGTCACTTTATGGCTGCGCCACCTGTAGCCGTGCAAAGAACTTACGAAAACACGGGGATTTCAAAAAGCACGGCGAATTTGCCGTGTTCCAAAAACCCGTGTTTTTGAGACACGGGTTTCATGAAGCCCGGCAAATTTTTCACAGGTGTGACCGCAAAAAACCTGGGGATGACACATTACAAAACCGAGTCACATAATGTGACACATTTTGTCGAATGACAATACATATACTAAGGCCTCATTTCATAGGCCAAGAAGTTTCGCTCCATTTCTCCTGGATGATTGCCAATCTTTGAAATGTGCCACACTTTCTTACACAATAGAATTCTAGCTACGCTAGTATTTACACACCACGTATTAAAATAGGTATTTACGTCAATAAGGCCTAGCTATATGAAAACGTGCTTAGTGTGACCGTATGATTCATAGGCCTACCACTGGCAACAAGGATCACAGTCAGGTAGGGTGATTATGAAAGTTGTGGATGTTTTACGCTGTAGAATCGTTTTCAAATTCGTTCTTTCTATTTCACAAACTTGTTGGATGAAGTATAGGCCTATTGGTGGAGTTTTCATATCTCATGATTGAAAGGAATAACTTCTTACTCAAAGACCAGGGGCGACCGCCACGAAACTACGATAGCACTAACAGGGCCTAACAGAGAAATTCTGTAATGGTAAAAGCCATTGCATACCTCTCTGTTAGGCACTGTTAGTGCTATCGGAGTTTTGTGGCGGCCCGCCCAGAAGATCTGGAGAGAGAATGGGTTCCAATACTGTTGTCACTACCCTGCCACTATGATGACTATGCAGGAAGTCCTGTTTAGACTTGGTCAGGAATACGTCTGTCCTCACGAGTTTGGCGTCAAACCCTTCCCTGATAGTGATTTCTTTCTTTATGATATGTAGGCCTATCAGCGTGACCAGTGGCATGTTGTCCAAATCTCCAAACAAAGTCTTTGTCCCGTCTATGTTTGTTGTATGGCGTGTTTAGGTCTTAAAGCGTATTGAAAGTATTGGTCAATAGTGTTGTGTAAGGACAGCTAGGCCTATGTGGTGTGTGACAACGTGAATGGCAGAGGTGTGAGTGGACTTGCGTGTACCGTGTTAATAGAATTCACATGATATTCACTATCACTGTCAGATCTTTGTACTGCTGGTGTCTGGCATTTAGTCAAATCGTTGTTTTTGGTATCGTTACAGCTTTAAAGCGAGAAGACACAAAGTCACCGAATCAGTATCAAGTTGAAACACCAGCGGGTCTTTACGCGGGGACGTACGATAGGACACCAGTCAAGGCTTGGTCGGACAGTAAGTGGGTTTGTCTCTGCACAATCACGTACCTTATGAAGGCACCGAGGAGCCATGGTGGGGTAATGGTTCGGGTCTCCGACTAGCGATCTGAAGGTCCCGGGTTCGAATCCCACTCGGCGTGAGACTTTGGGCAAGTCTCTTTGCCTCACTGGCCTCTCTCCACCCAGGTGTATAAATGGGTACCGGTCGGAAAAGCTCAGATTGTAGCGCTGATTGAGCAGCTCATCGGAGTTCTACTGAAAGGTTTCAGGATAGACTGGGGTTAAAGTGTAAAGTCGGATGACACCTGTAGCGTTGTTGATATCAGACTATTAACCAAAACTTTAACTTTTTTTATGAAGAAACATCAGCAAATATTACAGAGCATTTCGTTTGTTGAATTCTTGTGCACACATATCTTTGATTGACAAAAGAGGAGGTGGGAGGAATGTGGGTACACTATAATGGAAAGCCAAAAGTCATCAGATCTTATGCAAATATGAGATGGACTTGTGCGCTCACATCCCTGGGGCTGGCCTATTACTGCGTCTCATTACTCCTCAGTTCGAATCTGGGGCAGGAGAATAGGAGACAATGCCATTACAAAGAGCCACACCATGGGCAAGCGCTGGCTGGTCCCATTATCTTCAAAAGTTTGAATCAACAGGCCCCAGGTCGATCTTACGATAATGGTGATATAATCACTGAAGGGTAAAACCACAGAAAAATGGAGAAGATATCATAAAGCCACTGTCTGTGTTCCATTCATAGATCATACCTAAATGCCCTGTGGGTAAACGTTGGCACTTTACTGATCAATTTTTCATCCCCAGCGGGACTAGGTCAGGCCTAAAAACTTGTTTTAATTGGATCATGGTGTGGTCTGCCCAGTCCTGTTAGAAACGAACCTTTTGATATCTATATATAATGTATAGATAACCTGTGCATTAGGTTTCAACACAAGTTTCATGTGTTTCATCGGAACAATGATTGTTTTCCTTCCAGGGGTGGATAGATCACGAAGCGATTCCCCCAACCAGCCGTCACCTAAAGTTGGTATGAATGCTGGAGACGTACAGTTGCAGGATGTCACTGCAGAAGGTAAGGNAGTCACTTCATCTTTTTTGGCATCAATGTAATTTTGAGACAGGCCCTAAGGATGGTGAGCCAGACACTGAGTCAACCCATGATTCTACCTAGTGAAGTTCCTTGCCCAAGATCTCCAACCATTGATATTTGAATTTGTCATCTTTGTCTTTCAGACGAGAAGGGGACAAGCAACACAAGTCTATTGGAATCAGACTCAGTTTATATCCCAGTCTCAGATGGTGAGGCCTCACCTCCTGCAAGACCAGAGACAGCGCCTCCTGCTGTCAACAAGGTAAATATGGCGAGTTTTTGTGGTGCGGGCGAGGAAAAGGAACAAGAATATCTAAATTATGCATGAATTCATGGATATCTTGGAGAACTTGAGGAGACTTTGTGTGGGATGTTGGAAGTGGGAGCCTGTTGTCTGTTAAGTCAGATCTCGGAATGAGTTTAGAATCACCGATCTAGTGCCCAAAAAAAGTCATCGATTGACGGAATAAGCCGCATTGTACAATAGGATTTCCATTGTGTGCCATGGAGTAACGTCACTTCCGATCGGGGATTCTAAACTTTAGCCCAGATCTCACTGACCATGCTGTTTTTACAGGGGTGGTCATTTACTAGGCCTATAATATAATACTGCAATAGTTCGGTGTCAAATTGGTTTTGGTTGTGTACCAGTAGGGGTTCTTTTCTGTGGAAGACTTAGATAAACAACATGTTAAGATTCTTTTATTAGCTTATTTATGACTTGTGAAAGCCCTGGTTCAGGTTACATGTATGTGGAACGAAGTGACCTTGAAGTCTTGTACAGTACATGTATTACGCCATATCTGTTGGAATAATGGAGGATTAAGATCTTCATAATACACCTTTATCAGCCATGCTGATACCAATATAGGTCTCAAAACTACACCTTTTAAAGCTAAATTACAAAAGTATGGAGATTAGTTCTCCTTAATTGAAGTTACTTAACAACAGTGTTTTGACACTAATGGGTGTTTTGTGTCAGTGAGACCCCCTGCAGAGACCCAGTAGTGTATAATAAGTGACCCTTGAAGGTGCTGTGTGCACTAGGGTTCACTGGGCACTTCCCTGAAGATGCAAGTCCCTGAGGAGGAATCTTGAAGGGTCAGTCTTGGTTTGAACTTCTCTGCTGGTGGGATATACGAAAATGGTGACCGGGAAAAGGAAACTTCGATGGGTAGGTTTTGATGGAGTTTGCCTGGCGTGAAGAATTTCTGGTTGTGGACTCGGGCCTAATTTGAAAATGACCTCATTTCTGTGTTTGTTATAGTCAATTTACTCTGCTGGTGCTTATTGACCCAGAATGCCAAGGCCTATCTGTTGCATCAGACCCTTCCATTTATGTAGTTCTGATCTCCATTGAGGGCTCGGAAGGTCATCAGAATGGCAAAGTGCTGACATCAGCACTGACACAGCAGTGCCTAGTGGTATTGGTTCATTTCCTTTGGGCTAAAGTTTAGAATCCCCGATCGGAAGTGACGTTACTCCATGGCACACAATGGAAATCCTATTGTACAATGCGGCTTATTCCGTCAATCGATGACCTTTTTTGTGGGCACTGATCGGGGATTCTAAACTCGTTCCTTCCTTTGTACCATCGCCATGTTTGTCATTGTTTCCGCCGGGAATTTTTGTGAGGGGATATAGAGAAAATTTGACAGAATTATTGGTCAAAAACACATTTTGTCCCCCCCCCCCCTGGCGGAAACACTGTAGTGTGTGACCTCCTACTGGTAATTACCTGCAAATGGCAGTATGTGGTCTTCATGAGATCTTCGACTTGAATCGTTTCAGGGTCACCCTCTGACTATAGAAGCCCCCATAGAACAACGACCAACCACTGCCACAACTGAGAATAAACCGCAGGAAACACGGACAATGAAAACGATAAATCAGGAGGCCATTAAGTCACGCTTTGCTGCCAAATTCAAGATGCATATGACACCAGAATTAGCTCAGGCATACAAGTCGCAAGCGCCGGTGGAGGTTAAGACGAAGACAGCCACGGAGGAGAAATCAAATCAACGTAAAAGGTCGGCACAGTCAACGGCGTCGGAGAGCGAGAGTGAAGTGTCAGACGGTGGGTCGTCGAAGGAGGAGAGGATTATGAGACGTGCTGCACGGAGGAATGCGGAGGGGAAGGAAAATGTGGGAGACAGTGGGAACATCAAAAATGTAAGTTCAAACATCGACAACTTGTATCCCAGAGTTGAAGCTGTCAATTTCTTGTGTCCTGCTTCCAAGCTATCCAACATAAGAGCACAACAAGGACACACAAAATGATGGTAAACATAAAGTCGTCTCCAAAAAACTCGCAAGTTTTTTACCCCAACCGGGGTCTTCCTCAGGCACTTTCAAGTTGAGATCAAGGAAGCTCATTCACTTCCTTGTTGATCTCAACTTGAAAGTGCCTCAGGAAGACCCCGATTGGAGTAGAAAATTTGCAGGTTTTTTTGAGACGACTTTATGTTTACTACCTGCCTCCAAGCTGGTGGAAAACTTACATTACCACACAGAGAAGGGCTATAAAAGCGTGAAAGTTCTGGTATTCAACCCTAAGATTCCTTCTTCTGTTCTAGCCGAGCAAACTGCGAGTGAAGATGCAGTCTCCCTCCCTCTCCATGCACAGCCCACGTGTCCAACCCGAGAAGGAACACCGACCAAAGTTCCCAACCCAAATGACAGGTGAAGGCATGCTCGTGAATGGATTTAACACTGAGTTTGATGAGAATAACCCAGGTGTGTTTCTGTCCTCCTGTAACAAGCTAACGATATCGCGTTTCATAACCATAACTTGAATCTTCACTAATCTTCTCATAATCAAAATATACACCCATCTCTTTTACTTCTGATGTCATTTGGTGAAGGTTAACAACTCTACCGGGGTCTTTCAATTCACATCTTTTTCACCTCTCACATCATACACAATTGTGACCCGGCACAGCAAAATGAGTCAGAATACGCACAGAAGAAGACCCAACATATCCAAGATGATTTCAGGATTGTCTGCCCATTGTGAAATTTGACTTTGTCGATTTCTGTAGTTGTTGTCTGGTGTCAACTTCGGTCTTCTTCTGTGCGACTTCCGACTCATTTTGTTGTGCCGGGTCACAATTCATCAAGGGATTGCTCCATGCCATATCCTCTGTTGTTTCGTTTGAACTTCACTCCCACACCTCTGAGTCAATTTTGACTCCTCCTCATCACATTTTCTGAAACAAGAAACTTTCCGTAACCAGCCTGTAAACATAATGACAAGTACAACACTGCCAATCTACTGTCGTGTCATTTTGAACCACCAAGGGTTAAAACTGCTGGACCTTTCATCTCTGCTCATTCAGTTCCGAGGCAGTGATAGGAAGCCATGAACTTACTTGACCGATAACGGGGTTGTATAACCTCCGATTCTATGTGTTCCAGGTTACCAGTTGAACAAAGCTGCTGCCACAATCCAGTCATTCTGGCGAGGATACCACGCCAGGACAAAGAACCAGAAGATTATTGACGTACGACAAGAGATCCGTGCCCGACGGGCGGAAGATCACATCCGGTTTCTCCGGGCCGAGCTGGAGAGGAGTGCCATTAATTATGAACAGGAGAAGAAACTCAGGAACCTACAGCTTGAGGCTATCAAGTTTTTGTGGAGAGAGGTAAGGAGGGTGGAAAAGGGAGCATTTCTCTCAAATTTACGTTCTTTGTTGGATCTTCACGAAAATTTCATTGTTCTTTCAGGTTCAAAGTTTACAGAAATGGAGGGAAGAAATGTCTGGAGAGGTGGCGCCACGAGGTAGCAATGGCAAGAATGGTCGGGTCGCCATGATGGAGGGCGGACGGGAGGATACTCCCTTCCCATCTGTTTTAGCAAGTGAAATGACGACGAGGGCTCCTGATCAAAGTTACATGCAGCTGGTGAACATGTGTGCTAAACTCCAGAGTCAGGTCTCACAGCTGCAGGAGACGCTCTCCACGGTTACCAATTATGTCTTCCAAGGGTCGGTCAGTGCAGGCACTGATAGAGGTACGTCTGCTTCTTTCCGTTCTCCAAAAAGGGAAACCCAAATTGTCCTCCCAGCTCATTGTATGCATTTTCGATAATCGAAGGACAGTCTGCTCACCACTGCGTTACATCGCACGTCACCGTTTGTGTAATAGACCGGTCTGCGGCGTATCTTGGCACAATGCCAACTTTACCGGTTGACCAATCATTGCACTGTATATCGGGTCTTCGGCTACCACTATTTGTACCATGAGGAAATCTTATTTCACTTTACAACACCGGTTCTGATTGGCCTCCTTTTCAAGAGGCAGCGGATATGCCGCGGACCTGTCTATTTCTCGAAGGGTGATGTGCGACGTAACGCAGTGGTGCCCTCGATTATCGAAGATGGGCATTTTGAGTGAACGTCTGCTCTACCAATCTTCAGGTTCATTGTTGTCTTTCCAGATGAGGACCCGATTCAAGTTTTAGCAGATATCAGTGTGACACCAGTCAAAACGAAATCAAGAGGACAAAACGTTTGGGGTAGGTACCTGTCTGGTGGAAATTAGTGACACCATTTCTCCTGTATTCCCATATTAGTGGTATTCTTGCAACAAGAATTTGTATTCGTGTCCACTCCATACCATTGTAACCATGTTGCAGCCAACAGAGCATGATAAAGCGTTTGTTTTCCAGAGGTGATTTCTAACACCCTACCAGAGCTACCATCAACACCGACACCATTACCCGGCACCCCCACACCACCGAGTGATGTCCTGGTATCACATAAAGGAGACACTAGTGTCCTCGTACAATGGGTGCCATCGCGTGTCCTGACGGCAGACGGCAAGGACAGTCACCGACCTGTGATTGGTTACCGAGTCTACGTCAACGACCTTCCCAAGGGCATGGTGGCAGGGATTAAAACGAGAGCTTTTATTGAAGGGCTGGACCCAAAAGCTCAACATAAGTAAGTAGGGATTCTGTGTAGTACATCACTTTCGTTCCTCTGCTATTTTGGGACTCGTACTTTGCCATGTCAGCAGCCTGGCCTGGAACCTGTTTGTTTCTCTTCCAAGTCTTCTTGCGAGCACTTGAGGTGTTGCTGATGTCTGAATCTTGATTTGTTTGTTCCAGAATCTACCTGCGTGCTGTCTCAGCCCTTGGAGAGTCCTACAATTCAAACATCGTAACTGTTCAAAAGGCATCACTTGACACACCAACCAAGGGTCCCCGTGGCGACGCCAGGGGCTCAAATGACCAGAAACCACCAACGAGTCGCAGCAGGCAGTCATCAGGGGGTTCCACAAAAGGTGATAACAGTTCAGATGGCAAAGGTCAGGGGTCAGATAGTGAACATCGTCCAAGACGAACATCAGGGAATTCTAGACGTAGTAGTGATGCTGGGAGTA
Source organism: Notospermus geniculatus (assembly GCA_002633025.1). Taxonomy (NCBI): domain Eukaryota; kingdom Metazoa; phylum Nemertea; class Pilidiophora; order Heteronemertea; family Lineidae; genus Notospermus; species Notospermus geniculatus. The sequence continues at coordinate 13,843 of NMRB01003893.1, read as the reverse complement.
CCAAAGATGATGATGCAAGCGAGAGTTCACCGAAAAGTATGTCCACCCACACGCCGAAGATTATACCACCGTATCGTAAGCTGAGAGAGATGAGTACCGATAGTGATGATGGAACCATCACGCCTGACTCGTCACCCGTCGTCAAGACGCATCGACGGAATCGTTCAGTTGAGAAGAGTAACCACCAGCCTCTGCCCGATAAACTACAGGAGGCGGATTTAAAAGCAAAGGTTGGCCAGGAACCACATAGTCCAAGCTCAGACAAGGAGAATATAAACACAGAGGCAGGGTAAGAACGAGGTCCTTGTCATACTTAAAGCCTAGCGCACATCGACCTTGCGACTGAAAGCAACTACCGGCAATGGCGTTTCCGGCAACGGTGGGCGACTGGTTGCAAACAGCAGCAACTGATCAGACGCTCAAACAGGTCGATTTGCACGCCCCGGCAATGCTTGCCAACCGTTGCAGCTAGTTACAGCCAGTTGCTCATGTTCTACTCGTTGCCGACCGTTGCATCTAGTTGTCTTCAGTCGCTTTCGATATGCGCGCTCTGGCAATGAATTTCCTTTGTTTGTGGAGCACACCTTCGAGTCACAAGGTCAATGTGCGCTAGGCTTAACTACAATTGCCCTCAGAAGATTATTCTTCCATTTTTCAACTCGGAATAATCTCACTTGGTAGTGATACAATGTTCTGATCTGACTGTTCTAGGTCTCCGCCAGGCACCACTGAGACACGGCCGGAGTCACATCAGCGCCCAGCACGAGTGGAGAGACAAAGGAGCACGTCTCTCTCCGAGGACACTCCATCCCGGGACTCCCCCACCGGCCTCGCCAAAAGTAATTCATCTGTAAGTATGATGATGACTCGGGTGTTGCTTGGACTCGGAGAGATGCACAGCACGCAGTCACTACAGAATAATAGCTCTGTCCACCAAGCCCCCTCCACCACCCCACCAGCCCTGTTTCTGGTGAACTACCAGTGGCACCCCTATTAGCTTTTCCACCGGGATGCTCTCATTGCAGCTGTCCGTCCTGAAGATCTTCCTGCAAAAACAGCAGTTTTCATCAAACCTGTCCCTTGCATGACACGAAAGAAAGTTAGCAATGCCCCTTCATCATTTACAATGTCCCCCACTTTGCTGACATTCATTGCATTGTCTTTCAGTTGGTCGTAAGACAGGCCATTTCCCTGGTATGTCTTAGTTCCCAACTCATCATGTACATAATCCCTGACGTTCCACATCCAATTGGCGTGAGGTTTAGGGCTGATATCTCCACAACGGCTGGGTCAAATTTGACATACATGTACCATATATCAATCGATTTGTCTTTTTTGCCGCTACAGGCATCATCGCTGTCATTTTCCCTATAAACGTGACAGAAAAAAAGTTCTTTCACCAATCACAGTTCGTGTTTACGGCCGAAATGGCGGCCATTTTGAAATGACACAATGCATCGCGCACGTGTAAACTGCACTGAACACCATGGTGAAATGAAATGCGTTTTGAGAAAGGGATCCATTATGTCGGCCTTGCGCAAAAAATGAAGATAGCAGAAAGATACCGACAAGAAATACAAGTCAATTGATGTATGGTATGTTAAATTTGACCCAGTTGTTGCGGAGATATCGGCTGAAAACCTCGCGCCAATCGGATGTGGAATGAAGTGTAGTCATGTACATAATCCATACCACAGGAACTTGAACATATCCCTGAGCTGACATAAAATATATTTTCCTCCCTTTGTAGGCTAGAGCGCGATCTAGGCTTGTTCTCTCATAGCGTGCACTGTTTTCTGATTTTCAGGTGAGCGTAGCATCCTCGAGCTAACAGCCCAGCATCTAGTCAGTAACATTTCCTCTTAACACTCATTAAAACGCTAAGAGTCCTTGGTTGTTTGGTGTAGAATCTATAATTGTTCAGAAAACCCTTGGTAATGGATGTGTTGGTTGCTTCTCGTGAAGGTGATCCTGGATCCCTGGTCGACTGAGAAGTGTAGGCATGGTAGCATGAACCTTGCTTTCGCATTCCACTAAGTTTATTAAAAATATTTTTGACAAATTTGCATCTGGTTGTGACATGTTGTATGACACAGTAAAGTTGAATTCATCACACACACCACATTCATCTCCGAGGTCACACAGTTACATGTCAATCTTGAACTTTCTCAGTTTTCTTCGTTATTCTCCATTCGTACCAGTACGTCTGCTTCAGTGTATGCACACACCGCCATTTGCCGTAAATGCACCTACAGTCATCACTTTCCTATTGGCTCATTTCTTCTCTTCCTGGCAAATCAGGAGTCACTGATCCACAGCACAACCAATCACATTGGTTGTCTGTTAGACTTCCTTCAGTGTCATCATCCAATCAGGGAGAGCTATTTCTGTTTCACCAGGATAGGTGTCTCAGTGATCCAATCAGATTCATGCTTTTGGAAAGTGATGGATGGAGTATTGGCAACACAAATATTTATTATGCAAAACACACCTGTGATGTCCTTGATGAGTCATTGAAACTTGCACAGAACGCTGAGGAGTGCCAAGATTGCCACTCTTTAGGTCACGTGCAAACAGACTGTCTTCCGTTGTCAGAAACTGCACCGATCATATCAATATGCATGCAAGTCAGTGTATTGGCTTAGCATGGCTGCATTGTGAATGCATGTCTTCAGAAAACACACATGGGCCACAGTACAATTCATAATGCACATCGTTCATGCATCTTTTAATACCATGTTCTCGTCCATTCATACACTGAATAAAGACATTTCAACTGAACTTCGACTTGCCCAAGTTTATCCTTCTCTTTTTAAATTTCGTTTTATCACAATCTTCTCGGTGTCATGCTGTTAGGCTTGTTACTCTAGATCAGTCATGCAGCAATTTCATCATTTAAGTCCCCATTCCCTAACCTGCTTCATGTCTTGTGGCTTCACAACACCTTCAATACCGACGTGCGAACAAAACAGACAACCATAATCAAAACCTGATTTCATGTCAGGAGGTTAAACGAGCCATGATTCATGGAGCAGACGCCCCTTGTTTGTTTTGGTTGTAGCGGTGTTGTGTCAAATGGTACCTCTTTTTGTCCGCCTTCTCATTAAATTTTTTCTGTCCATTCTCAAAGACTTCCCTAAAAATTGAGGTTTCTCTTTTTGGATATTTTCAGGAAAACATGGCCAAACAGTTTCTGCGGTCCTGCTCTCCAAGTCCCAGTGACTCGCTCCCCCACCGAGCCACGCACAAAGAACAACAATCCCTCAACAAATTGCAGCGTTCAATCACCGACATGTCAGAGTTGACATCGGAGACGAGGGACTCCGCAGAGCGTGACGTCCATTCTCGGATCAGCGTAGGCCGGAGTGGATCACTCAAATCTCAGACCAAACCGGACAGGTATCGGCTGAGCCCGACAAGAGACTTGTATGATCTTCAGCGTAAACCGGGTTCAGGGAGATCCAGCCCGGTTGTGCATATACGAGACGAGCAAGACAAAGAGAATGCGGACCAACCGGTTTTAGGCGGAAGTTTGAAGTACACTATGGAGTCAGCAGAGCGGGAACACAGACCTGTCACCGTCAGACGGAGTTCATCATTAAAAGCAAAGCTGCTTCTACATAATGATCCAGGGGATGAAAATCTGTCGTCAGTCCACAGGAGTGCCTCCATGAGGTCACGGTTACTACCGGACAAAGTCGACATGAGCAGCACAGCCGGGTCGGACAGCGGGGACAAGTCAGGGCCTAGCAGTCCGTCAGCAACACAGACGCCACCGGAGAACGTTTTAGACAGCGGGGAGACGGTCCAATCACAGCCAAGAAAAGTCATTATCCGTGAGAAGAAAAATTCTACTGAGGAAGGTGATGCTTCATCAAAGTCAAAAATCAAAAGTGGACTGATATCAAAACTGAAGTCCCATCTCCCACCAAAATGACATTCCATACATATAGAATAATCTCATAGGTGTTTATAGATCTCGTTCAAGCAACGCACAAAGTGATCAAGTCGCTGGTTAATCCAAAGATTGTTATGATGCATTCAATTGGCATTTTGTATTATTTCAGTATCCAGTATCAGTGTAGCAAGTCATGTCTGTTAAGATATTCAGACTCGGACAGATTGTCGTATCTGGACTACAAACCCAATGTTGCCATTCATAGTAAAAGTTTTTATATATGTATATAATAAATGTATGATTTGAGTGGTCTGTAGGCGTAGTCGCCCCTCTTGGCCCACTGATGGACTTGCCGGTATCATTGATATGCATTGAAGGTGGGTCATCTCATTTGAGGTTCGTGGGGTAGGTTGGAAGCTGAGAGAAGAGATAGATGATATTGTTGTGAGATGTTGAAAGCTACTGGCTAGCTTGTGTAGATAAGAATACTGTACAACCCTAATTGTTCGCGTGCCATTTATTTTCACGACTTTCGCGTCCAGCCTGTCATTCGCGTAATTAAAAGGACCCTAAATTTATCCAACAAGTCATAACAGTTGCTGGTTATGAAAGAAATGTAAACCAGCCACCTGCAGAGAACACTCGACTAGGGTCTAAATAAAACAAAAACGATGCAAGACCTCTGTTGGGCAGTAGGTAGGTCAAACAGGATAATAGAGAGCTTCTGCAAGCGCCCGGTTAGGCCATACGACTACGTTTATCTATTGTTTGGGTGCACTCACACAATAGATAAACGTCGTCGTAGAGCCTAACCGGGCGCTTGCAGAAGCTCACTATTATTAGGCCTACCAGGACAGTTAGGTAACTGGGAAGATGAAAGCTGGTCTTTTCTAGGAATCAATTACATTGACCACCCAATCGCGAAGTTAAATGGACGGGAAGATGAAAGCTGGTCTTTTCTAGGAATCAATTACATTGACCACCCAATCGCGAAGTTAAATGGACGCGTAATCTCTGAGTCNCCAGGGAGCCATCTTGAAAAATGGACTTCGACCCACACCTCATAAATAGTGGGAGCTAGGATGCTTTAACTGTGCCTAAATATGTGTCTTGGTACTGTCTACTTATATGCCAAATTTCGGTTCAATTGGAGTTCAACATGGCTGCCAAGCTGCCATCTTGAAAAATTGACTTTGGCCATATCTCATCGGTAGTAAATGTTACGATGTTTCAGTGTTGTCTAAATATCTATGCAAGTATAATCCTGTACATTCCTGCTGATATTTCAGTCCCAACGAACGTCACGTGTGGCCACCAGGTGGCCATCTTGAAAAATAGAATTTTTGACATCTGTGACCTAGACAGGAAAGCAGTTTGTTCACAAATACCACTTGTATTCATTGTATTCAGAAATTGTACTCCTTCCGGGTGCCATCACCTGAGTTTATGTCATTGACTGATAATACTGATCAGATCATAAAAATACTTCTTGGTTTGTTCAGCTTCATCTTATCTGTACTGATCCTTCAACATTCACCATGAGAGTCATAGTTTCACACTTAACCATGGAGACTTGTCACAGAGGTGAGCACAATGGCCCTGGCCATTTTCTTCGTTATTCTCCATTCGTACCAGTACGTCTGCTTCAATGTATGCACACACCGCCATTTGCCGTAAATGCACCTACAGTCATCACTTTCCTATTGGTTCATTTCTTCTCTTCCTGGTCAATCAGGAGTCGCCAATCCCAAGTTCAACCAATGACAGTGGTTGTCAGTATGACTTTCTTCTATATCATCCAATCAGGGAGAGCTATTTCTGTTTCACCAGGATAGGTGTCTCAGTGATCCAATCAGATTCATGCTTTTGGAAAGTGATGGATGGAGTATTGGCAACACAAATATTTATTATGCAAAACACACCTGTGATGTCCTTGATGAGTCATTGAAACTTGCACAGAACACTAAGGAGTGCCAAGATTGCCACTCTTTAGGTTATCACGTGCAAACAGACTGTCTTCTGTTGTCAGAAACTGCACCGATCATATCAACATGCATGCAAGTCAGTGTATTGGCTTAGCATGGCTGCATTGGTTATGCATGTCTTCAGAAAACACACACACAGACTACTGTACAATTCATAATGCACATACATGTAGTTCATGCATCTTACCATGTTCTCGTCTATTCGTACAATGAATAAAGCCATCTTCAACTGAACTTTGACTTGCCCAAGTTTATCTTTCTCTTTTTAAATTTCATTTTATGACAATCTTCTCGGTGTCATGGTGTTAGGGTTGTTACTCTAGATCGGTCATGCAGCAATTTCATCATTTAAGTACCCATTCCCTAACCTGCTTCATGTCTTGTGGCTTCACAACACCTTCAATACTGACGTGCGAACAAAACAGACGAGCCATGATTCATGAAGCAGACGCCCCTTGTTTGTTTTGGTTGTAGCGGTGTTGTATCAAATTGTACCTCTTGTTGTCCACCTTCATTCATTAAATTCATATGTTGTTTCTGTCCATTCTCAAAGACGTTTCCTAAAACTGAGGTTTCTCTTTTTTGGATATTTTCAGGAAAACATGGCCAAACAGTTTCTGCGGTCCTGCTCTCCAAGTCCCAGCGACTCGCTTCCCCACCGAGCCACGCACAAAGAACAACAATCCCTCAACAAATTGCAGCGTTCAATCACCGACATGTCAGAGTTGACATCGGAGACGAGGGACTCCGCGGAGCGTGACGTCCATTCTCGGATCAGCGTAGGCCGGAGTGGATCACTCAAATCTCAGACCAAACCGGACAGGTATCGGCTGAGCCCGACAAGAGACTTGTATGATCTTCAGCGTAAATCGGGTTCAGGGAGGTCCAGCCCGGTTGTGTACATACGAGACGAGCAAGACAAAGAGAATGCGGACCAACCGGTTTTAGGCGGAAGTCTGAAGTACAGTATGGAGCCAGCAGAGCGGGAACACAGACCTGTCACCGTCAGACGGAGTTCATCATTAAAAGCAAAGCTGCTTCTACATAATGATCCAGGGGATGAAAATCTGTCTTCAGTCCACAGGAGTGCCTCCATGAGGTCACGGTTACTACCGGACAAAGTCGACATGAGCAGCACAGCTGGGTCAGACAGCGGGGACAAGTCAGGGCCTAGCAGTCCGTCAGCAACACAGACGCCACCGGAGAACGTTTTAGACAGCGGGGAGACGGTCCAATCACAGCCAAGAAAAGTCATTATCCGTGAGAAGAAAAATTCTACTGAGGAAGGCGATGCTTCATCAAAGTCAAAAATCAAAAGTGGACTCATATCAAAACTGAAGTCCCATCTCCCACCAAAATGACATTCCATACATATAGAATAATCTCATAGGTGTTTATAGATCTCGTTCAAGCAACGCACAAAGTGATCAAGTCGCTGGTTAATCCAAAGATTGTTACGATGCATTCAATTGGCATTTTGTATTATTTCAGTATCCAGTATCAGTGTAGCAAGTCATGTCTGTTAAGATATTCAGACTCGGACAGATTGTCGTATCTGGACTACAAACCCAATGTTGCCATTCATAGTAAAAGTTTTTATATATGTATATAATAAATGTATGATTTGAGTGGTCTGTAGGCGTAGTCGCCCCTCTTGGCCCACTGATGGACTTGCCGGTATCATTGATATGCATTGAAGGTGGGTCATCTCATTTGAGGTTCGTGGGGTAGGTTGGAAGCTGAGAGAAGAGATAGATGATATTGTTGTGAGATGGTGAAAGCTACTGGCTAGCTTGTGTAGATAAGAATATAGTTGTATATGTTCATTTGTCTTCTTTACAAGTGGAGCAAAGAGTGTGGAAAGTGGGAGATTTTGCGACGAAGTTCATGTCTTTGTGCTGTCGTGGAGATGATATCTTTGCATTGTTCAGTGTGGAACACAGGTACTGTTCTTGTGAACAGTCCCATAATTGTTTGACTGTTTGCCATGAAAATCCAATGGGGGATCCATTGAGGGCCACATTCCTAAAGAGAGGTCAATGTACTTAACTTTTTCTGTGATAAACAAGCATTCCAACTCGAATCCTCGGACCCCCATGTTTATGTTATTGTCTTCCATAGTTTGTGATGATTGTTAATGTTATCATTCCATAGTTTCTTTTATCTGACATGAGCGACGCGTCTTCACTTGGAGCACGAGGAGGTGGAGGGTTGAAAAAACATCAGGGGATGTGTGTGTCACTTGGCACCAGTAGAGTTGAAAGACAATGGAAGATTCTATCTGCTGTGCAGGTCTGCAGCTAAGCTGCCGACGCAGTTGTGTACCGCTGGGTAAACTGAAGGGGGTGCGGTGCACAGCTGCTTAGGAAGTTTAGTCTGCAGCAGGCCAGGCTGATCATGAGAGAGTGGTTGGTCTACCAGTGGACAGGACAAGGTGTCTTCACCATGTTATAAGCTGTCCTCTCAGAGTCAAAGGCTGGTATTCATAAAAGTTAGCAAATGCTTTTTACTTAAGATTTGCACAGCTAGGTCCAATGTAACTGTACAACAAAACTTGAAGTAAAAGCATATGCTAGCTATTTTGAATATCAGCCATTATCTCTGCTGCAGTTTAACCAATTGTCCGTCTTCTCATGTTCTGGGTGAATCCAACTCCAAACCAGGTCTTGACCAGAATCTCAGTTGCATATGCTGAACCTTTGTATGTGTTTCTGTTGAACTTGACTCAGTGTCGTTATAGACATGGTGTTTCCTTTCCACCAATTCCATATGTGTGGATTTCATAGCCATACATCTACCTGAATAAGTAGTTATACCATTCCGCGTTTCTTCATGACTTCTTCTGAACTGAAGAAGTTAAGTTGGTGTAAGCTTGGAGGAATAGTCAGGTTTTATTCCTCCAAGGTGTAAGTATCCCATGCTTGATATATCAGGCGCTTCAAAGGTTTATAGTGATGAGATCTTAGGTCAGTGTAAGCTTAAAGCATATTTTTTAAAGAAAATTGATGATTGTTGCATTCTTTGTAAATATTAGTCACTGGAAGAGTAGCAGGACCAAAGAATAAACGCAGATTGGAGTATACGCGTGTGTTAGGATTGTTTAATAGGGACTTTCAGCAAGGCTCCGTATCGTCGATCCGTGTCACGTATGACGTATTGAGCTAATGCATTTTCCATTAAAGTCATACGTCATACGTGATACGGATCGACGATACGGAACCTTGCTGAATGTCCCTAATGTGTTGCCCGTCCGTCCCCAGGTTGACGCGTCCTCCGACTGTCTCCTACTCGGGTCAACTCGTCCCCGTCCGTTCGTAGTCGTTGATCGTTTCCCGTTAAAATGTTCGTACCGCGTGGTGAAGATGCCGTCTGGAGTGTTCGTCACGTGGAGAGGCGCCTTTAATTGACGTTGTGGCGCATAGATGGCGATGGCAGCGCCGTCCTGCACCACCCCAGACAACCCTGAGTCAGTTCACTTCATTCGGGTCAATTGCCATTCTTCATGAAAGCTATGACGTCGTAAAGTCTCCGTATACTGGAAGGATGCGGTCAATCCCCCCCCCCCGTGTCCTCAAACGAGGACAGTCTTGTCCTGTCTTGGGTAGGGCCTAAATTGAACGGGCATTTCACTCATGAACCACGGAATGGGCAGTGTTGTGTCCAAATGCAGTTCTTGTCCCTTTTCGGACTAACAGCACCCATCCGCAAAACGCGCGCGAGCAGATATCAAGACGTTGACGGAGCACCCAAAGCCGTAGTCGGAAACGTGATGTCTGACGTCCTAAACGTCTCTTGTATTGGTTGCCATAGCAATCTTCACTTCACGGCTCATTATTCACACATCACGACGAATACGTGACGTGAACAATATGAGTGAGTCATTGTTCGGGTTTTGTCGGTGTTCACGTGTCAGTGTTCACATTCGTATCAAGTGTCATGATTGTGTGTATCGGGGTGTGATCAAGTCGTCGCTCATTCTGTGGACGTGAACAAGCGAAGTGACATGAATTTGTGCTGACTTGTTGTAAGTAGGCGGTTTGAATTCATTCAGCTTCGGTATTTCCCGTTTCCTAAAATGCACTCGGCCTAGATTGCTTTCGTTTTATCTGCAGTTGTGGTAGGCCTACACTTTGTATCCAGATACATCTCCACTGCGCTTGCCGGGTGATTAATCGGTTCTTTCGGAATCGAACCCACGACGTACCGAGTCTTGATCTTGCAGCTGTTTAGGCCTACTCAGCTGCTGCTGGTGGTCGTTTCTCTGGCGGCAGCGGCTCTCGGCAATCCGTGATTCCGTGGACTGGGCGCATCTATACCCAGAGTTTCACATCTACCATCTCCTCCTGATGACGTGAATGTAGGCCTACTTGTCAGGTCTGCGAGCAAGGACGAAAATATTAGCCGAGATTTAGATTGGCGGTGACGCTTCCATGCTGCACCACCATGACTGCCGTTCATGTCACCTCTTCACCAGGACCCCCAATCCATTAGCTCGGGTCAAGGGGTACTACTCTACAGTGTATCAAACAAAAGATTAGTCTTCCCCATAAGTTTTACATGCACAGGACAGTTCTTTTATGAATTGGCCGAGGTGTGCATGACGTAAGGCCTGGTATTCACGACTTTGTCGTGACTTTTCACTTTCCCACTCCCACAAACTTTGGCTCTGTTCAAGCGTATCGTGCTCAGTCACAACCTAAAGTTGGTTCGCCCCTGACTTAGTGGCCTCTCGTATGTGAAGGCAATGTACACCGGTAGCGCATCATTTCTTTTCCAGGCCTAGGAACATTTCATCGACGATGGACGACTACAAAAGTTCTGTATTGTCCCTTGTGCAAGCGTCGCCCATCCTCTGGGACCCTGACTATCCCGGCTACAGAAGCAAAGAACAACGGGTAGAGGCCTGGCAAAATATTGATGAGAGAGTGCCGCCTCCCAGACAAGGTGATTGTCTTACGCTTTCAGAGTCAGTCGGCTGCCCCAACTCGCTAGCCCAGAGATACAGCGTTACATGTTTTCGGTTGCTCGTCTAATCGCTACGTTGGAGATCGTCGACTACCTCCTTTTCTGAATATATGTAGCCTTCGGTGTATATTCAACAGCAGGCGTGCCAGTGGAACCTGTCTTAGCGGACGCCTTTGCCAGTAGGACACCTCTCAGCGCTCTCTTTAGAGACACCGGGAGAGACACCCATCGAACAGCCATTGTAATGAGTGATTTTGCCCCTACTTGATAAAGACATCACTTTTTTCAGGTTTGTCAGCCAAACAAACGTGGTCACATCTGACTCGGTCATTCTGCAATGTGCTGACCCGCAAGAGGAAGAGGAAGTCAGAAAACCGTCCGGCAGACGACAAGCCATGGAAGTTTGAGAAAGCCATGAGTTTCTTGATCGCGGTCAAGAACAAGAGAATCATGTTGAACAGCTTTGACGACTTGGAGAACGCTGGGGAGTTCTCAGATTTTGAGGACGACGTATCGGATCGAAAGGACCCCACCCTGATAATCCAGGCTCTGAATGATGAGGGGTCTTCACGCGTAGACGGCAGTGAAAGTGACAGCAGGCACGAACCAGCGCCGAGTCAACCGGTGGAGCACAGTCCGATTCATCACACGCCACCGAAACGTCAGAAGTTCGATGAAGATCCAAACTTTGATCTGATGAGGACGCTGCTTCGTATGGAAGAGGCCATGGAGTCGCCTCGGCTTAAGTTCTTCAAATCGATAATGCCGAAAGTGAACACCCTGACGGAGGACCAGTTCCTTGACTTCCAAGTTGACGTTCTGAATCTCTTGAGGAAAACATCGCGGCAGACGACACTGGACTAAGAGCCACATTTGATGCTCAAATATGTCTTTGGCCACACTGCCAAGCCCAGCGAGGGACCCGTGGCTTCATCTCTTAGGATAATTTCACATGGAACATTCTTCCAACGGGACAAATAGTTCCTTTTTAACGAGAGTTGAAATTAAGAGCTTCCACCAACTGACGAGTTGTCAGGACAACCACGCTTCGCGTAGCGAGACATCACGGCATCTCGTTCATGCCGCGGGACCGGGATGATAACCTGGGACGAGGTTGAGTTTACCAATCAAATCAACGTCACACACACTGATTGCATTTTGCTTTTTTCCGATTCTGGCGGCGATGACATCAAAGTGTTTTGATCAAATCACCAGGGTTACCCAATTACTGCCTGCGGGGACGCCAGCGCCGGTGGCTGATCGATGAAGTTCGATCACCCCCGCGACGTGACGTTCTGGATCAAGTGGAGATTGAATTTTTGACAGCTCCATACATTTGTCAGTTGGATGGGCTTCTCAAGGCTTGTCTACACCATCAACATTTTCAAAACGTTTCTGCGGCAAAACATTTTGAAAACTGTTTTAGAAATGTTGCGGCTTGTTTCGGGGTTGGTGTACACTCTTCAACTACAGGCCTGTCTACATCATCATTCAGTCATTTGATTTGCAACAAGTCTGCAACACCCTTGTTTTGGGATTGTTGCACAGTGTGGACAGAAAGTGCAACAGTTCAAAACGTTGTTTTGAAAATGTTTTAAGAAATGTTTTAAAAGAAATGTCATGTTAATTCTTCTGCAAACATGTTCAAAACATGTTTTGAATTGTTGCAAGTCTGTCCACACTGTGCAACAATCCCAAAACAAGGGTGTTGCAGATTTGTTGCAACTGAATGTTTTGGAAATGTTGATGGTGTGGACAGGCCTTTATCAAAAACATGTTTTCAAATTGTTGTAGATCCAGTCCACACTGTGCAACGAACCGAAAACAACGCGGTGTTTTGGTAATGTTGCAGCTGGTGTTTTGGAAATGTTGATGGTGTAGACAGGCCTTCACACTAACATTTCAACCACCTGTTGTTGAGCGACTTTTCTGGCGTTTTTACCCACCCTGCGTTGATGTAGGCGTGGTGCCAGCCATTAGGCCTCGCTCACTTATGCCAACATTGGCCTGGGCCCAAGCCAGCTGCTCTTAGATCATCCCCAAGAAAAGTGTGAGGGGCAAACCAGAACGATTTCATGTGTATGTATCGAAGGTTTAGTAAACAACCCAAGAATAGTAGCTTACTCAGTTACCAGTGATATATCGCCAAGGTTCCGCCTACGAAGAGGCCAGGTATATGTTCCATGTGCATGCTAACTTCCTCTGTTTGGTAAACTTTTGTTTTTTTTTCTTCACCGTGTTCCCAAGGTGGTTTTGCATGTTGTGTAAAGCTGTGCTACGTTGTGTATGGGTCGGAAGCGGCCCCGCCAGGCGCAGCCCTGAATAGCGAACTAATGAGTTTGCGGCTCCACCCTCCTCTGGGAAGAGGACATAGGCCTACCTCGGAATAAACCATCCTGAGAATATCAGGCGTTCTTAGTGCTCGCTAATACACGCCGCGGTGACGAAGGTAGCGAGCAGTAAGAACGCCTGATATTCTCAGGGATGGAATAAACTGACAAGAGTCTGATTTTGATTTCATACTTTATTGGTCCATCTAAATACAAACGTTTGATTTTTGATCTCAGTACTCCTCGACATAACATGATTGGTGGAAATCCAATGGGGCGAGAGTGGCGCCACCATCGGTGTCATAATGTATGGGGCTCTCTCTGCCTCATCTCTGATTTGTATTGAATGTGCAAATTGGTAAATTCTGTCATCGCTGAGTGTGATGGCGGAGACATCTATCGAGGAATGAACGATTCATTTTGTGACCCTCTTCCACCAAGGGTATCCTGAGAATCGCGTTCATTCCTCGTGTCCATAGACCTCCATGATTTAGCTAAGGGTAACCCCCAAATGTCGGGGATAGCCACTAATTACACGCAAAAACCAACGAGAAATGAGATTCAAAATAAACTATTCATACTTTACATCCAAACACAGCAGTAAAAGCTGTGGTCCAACTCACACAGGACAAAACCTTCGAGGCCGTTTATTTTGCCCAACCATC
>NMRB01003891.1:0-16973 GCA_002633025.1 Notospermus geniculatus | reverse complement strand
AACAGTGCTGGGCCTACTCGACTCTGCCCGCCACGACTCAACTCCATTGCCTTACTCAAATGAACAACAATTGCCCTACACAAGACAACTCTATTGCCCAGCTCAACTCTGTCGCTCTACTGGACTCAACTACTGCCCTGCCCTCATCTTGACTCTATTGCCCTACCACTCGACTCGACCCAATTGCCCAAACTGACTCGACTCTATTGACCTACTTGACTCAACTCTCTTGACTCTCCTACTCAACTTATCTATTGCCCTACTCAACTCGACTCTATCGCCCTACTCGACTTGACTCTATTGCCCTACTCGACTCAACTCTATCGCCCTATTCAACTCGACTCTATTCCCCTACTCGACTCAAATCTATTGCCCTACTCCACTCAACTCTACTGCCCTATGTTACTTAATAACTATTGCCCTACGCAACTCAACTGTTGCCCTTCTCAACTCAACTACTGCCCTGCTTGACTCAACTATTGCCTACTCATGCAACTCAACATCTTGCCCTACTTGACTCGATCCACTCTCTGGACAGAGAGGGTTGTGTTCATTGACGACTGATAATATTACGCCCGTGCACTCCTTCACCCTGGACGACAAGAATAGCACAATGAAAGTCACACCAACTTCAATCATCTTTCACTTCGATTTCCAATGCTCTACTTCTCTCATCATCGATGAAATACCCACGCATCTGGAGTATAATTACTAGATTTAGAACTTATCAAACTGGTACAATTTCAGCTTTGAAGATTGGAGTAATTTGGAGCGAAATGATGAGACACAAGAAGTGACTTCTGATTCCGACGCCTGACGCTCGGTCGGATTTCAAACCTCTGACCTTTTATTGACGCCCACGAAGAGAACATCTTTCAAAAGATGCTAACGAAGTTAGTTTCAGGATCCTGAGACCAAAGACATGGTTAATTCTGCTTTACGCTAACAAGTAAACAAGCCTGTCCACCAAAGATCACAGGTCTTTTTAGACATGGTGAGTTTTCTGATCCTGAGCCTCGCTCACAAAACATCTTGCGACATTCTCGATGGGGAATTTGAACGGTAAGAGAAGATTCGGGGCTGGAGAATGTAAATAGAAAGCAGAGCATCTGGGCGTAAAGTGAGGCCATCCATCGCCCAAACCTGATTACGTACCGACGCGGAATTATTCCAAGTCACGGATTACAATAATAAAGCAGACGGTGAGTTTGAGGGGAGAAGATTTGGAGCCGTCAGACGAGACATGAATCTCAATCAGGTTGGATGCAGTTATCACTGACAAACAGCCAAATGAAATGAACATGGAGGAACACAGCAATGTACATTCGTTGGAAATTGCATTACATCGCAGTAATGTTGACCGATGCATCCATTATCAACTTACTTAACCCTTTAAACCCTAGACACGGGACATCATGTGATTTTAACTGCTTTCACCATGCCCGTCCCGAGTTATCACGAGACAGGCAGAAATCATTTTTAACTGACTCCTAATGATTGCAAGAATGACTGCACACCATTGTTGCATCACAAACTAAAATCTCACAGGATCATTAACCATCAAATTGAATTCTTTTCCAGCATTATTGACGGTAATTGATTGAGTTGTGCATGACATCTTGAACATAGTGGGCCATTCCCAAAATCACCAAGGTGCAACCAATCACGTTCGAAAAATTGTCTATGTCGGTTGACAGCAGGGGGAGCGCTGCACCTTCAGACATCGCGGAGCGCAAGGACAGGAGCTACATGTAACAGTCACTCCAACCTCCAACAAGCAAGCCAGGGCATGCACACTCCGCCAAGAATTCGCTCAGCAAGTCATTCCGTCCCTCTCCACATCGATTCAGTGATATCAGCAAGGAAATGATATTTACATAAACCCGGGAGAAAAAATTTACCAATCGCTAGTCTTCAATCAGGCAGAGGAGATCAATACTAGAGTCGGTGAAGACGATGTACTGCAGAGACGGACAAAACGTGGCCAGTCAGGCAAATATGATTTATAGGACAAACCTATGATTGGCGAGGAATATTTTTCAGTGCAGCTTCAATCTGCAGTGGTTCGAGATGCGTAGCACCAGATTCTCCTGTTCAGGATGAATATTTTTAGTAATAGTGGGTGCAGTAATAGTGGGTGCCCAAAGAGCTTCTCCAATAGCCGAACCAGCAGTGGCAATATTAACGTGACGGCAAATTCTAATTCAAGACACTCCGATTAGATTGATTGATGGATAACGAACCGTTCATTAATAACCATAACGATGAATCCATTTTTCACCACATTCAATTAGCTATGGATCATCGTCTGATCTCTGCTGTGCTCGGTCAACGAACTATTCGATTAAATGAGGCACAATGCTCGATTATGCATTCTGCCGAGGCTGAGTAGACGCTCTCATGATGTTAACATGACCTATCAGGATCCTGAGACAATAGTTGCTAAGACATAAGAAAGTAATCGATATTGTTGTGAGGAGAAAAACAGGGTCTGGGCGTTTGCTTCGGCATGCTGTCAGAGCGCTAAGACCTGCAGTAATGTAGCTGGTTCCGGTCGCTCTAAGGTTTCAATTTTGAACCTCTCTGGGTTGAGACCATGGGCAACTCGCTTAGCAGCGTGCCTCACATCATCAGTTCTGTGACAAGTACTGGGTAGTATGGATCAGATACGCTGACAACCAATGAGAAAATCTCAATAGATTTGTGCAGAAATGACAGATGAAACCTCTCTATTAAGGATACCAAGGTTTAGGCTTGAATAAGCAATCTGTTTCATGGTGACCTCTGTAATCAAGACACCTCGAAATTAAGGACAGCTGTCAATTTTCAAAGTGTCCTGAATTGTGAGTGTTTATGCAAATCAGCATTGACGAAATAAAACACCAACAGAATCACCAATAAACATGAAATCGGACTACGTTTCACCATAAGAATAAGAGCACCAATGAAATATCCAAATTGAACTAGATCCAAGGAATCGTCAAGTCAAGAACTCACACTCCAAATACTTGAAATGTGTTTAGAAGACGAGTAATGGTTGAAGGTAAAACACATCAACTTTCACAAAGAGTGTCAATGGAAAAGCATAGAAGTTCCATGTTCTTGGACACCAAAAGCCGTGTTCTTGTCGGAAACCATCCAAGTCATCACATATTGGCAGGACACAAACCACACCATCGCCATCTATGACTCAAATCATACATTAAGAGCTTGCGATAGCAGGACTTGGATGATAGAGACTGTATCCGAAGGTATTGTATTGTTCATCCGAGTTTGAGTGGGCTGTATAGATGGCATTGCATTCTCCAGAAGCATGCAAGGAATATCAGAGTTGGAACACGTGACAAGTTTTATTGCTTCGGCAAATATATGGCCTCATTCCTTAAATTGAACCATCCCAACAGGAGTTAAAATCTCAGTAAATCACGCAATCAGATCTGCTATTTGCAGCAGACTTATGGAAACTTCAATTACATCCTCGGAATGAGCAATTATTTGCTTCAATTGACATTAATTTTACGACTTTTAACAATTGAATATGACGGGCCCAGTGAAACTGACAGCGAATTAAATCTGGCACATTTTTCACAAGTGTTTTACGATTTTGTATTTGTGCCTGTTTTTGGGATGCTGGGATTGTAACCAAGATTTCTAGTCTTGAATGGTGTTGAAAACAAACTTTAACTGACTAGTGCTGACCATCTCTTCTTCAGTACTATGAGTTCTCCAAAGCCAGGGAAAAGACAGTATCACCAGTAGGGGTGCAATTCATTGAGGTAAGAGCCATTCTATGTGCTACAGTGCACTTGGTAGTAGAAGATACAGCCTTTACGTAAATCAACGATATTCCCACTGATTACTGATGCTATTTACACTATCATGTGTACCAAATTTTGCGACCCATGTTTGCATGAGTGACGTGACGTCGTCCAACACATGCTGATGCATTGCAACGTCATGATGCTGTGTAAACATGGTCCGCAATTTATGGTACATAACTATAGTGGGAAGGACAACGGAAAGGGTTTAGGGATTAGACCTTGGCTTGATACAATGCCAAGAGATATACTGCCTACATAGTGCTGGAGTTAAGAGTTCTGAAAGAGCAGGTGAAATCCAATGACATTTATGATCTCATTATTCATGTGATAAATGGCATTCCTCAAGCAGACATGATCATCGATCGGGCGATATCGATGTCTCGTATCTTACAACCAAGACATCAATAAGTTCAATAAGTATGATGGCAAAGAGGAGTTGTACTTTTGGACCATTCCAAGAAATCTGACTTCATTCTGACCAAAATCTGAGTGCAGTCTGACCAAAGTCTGACTTCATTATGACCAAAATTAAGACTTTCTTTGGACCGGGATCTAACTTTCCATCCCACCAGACTCACAAGTCTTACTGCTGACCACCGAAGTGGAAGAGACAGCCACAAACTCATGAAATATTGAACTGAGGCTTGTTTCCACTACAGCCAGTGATTACCGGCCGTTGTCCATGGTTGCAATGTCTGTCGGCTCTTGACCTGTGGCATTGCTAGGAAGAAGGAATCGCGCCTGGAAACCAAGCAGTTAGGTATGGAAAACCATGAAAATAGGCCTTGTATCTGAACTTCTGTGATGTTTTTCTTTGCATAATCAGTCAGATGACCTGTCACAGCAACACTGGATGGGCTTTCATCCTGCCAGACTGGACGGTCCCACCGTCCACCCACACAGACAGAAAAGACGTCCCGTCATCTATCTTAATCGATTTCCCATTTCCAACAAGAGTATTGACTTGTCTCTCCATCTCCGTTGGAGATAATACCATCACGGAGGAGACGAAGATATAGAATATCACTTATTGTTGGGAGGGACGACAAACGGATGAGCCTTGCTCGAGAAGATAATAGGCACAACATCGGGCGACAAAGAAACGACTCAGAATCTATAACGATGAACGTGTCTTATAATGAGTTTCGAGGGGACTGTCTGCCTTGTAGACTGGTGACTTAACCCACTTTGGGGCAAAAATAGACACTACTATTGCATGCGGAACTGTGAGAGGCAATCAACTGCAATGACCTTGACTTCATTGAGGATAGGTTCAAGGTCGAGTTTCATGATAACTGTAGCCTTGACCTATTTACTAGTCAGGGTTAGGGTATTCAAACATTTCGGTCCGGCACCCAGCGTCATAAAGAGGACCAGCAGGAGGGGCCATGTCAGCTCTCGTAGGAAAGCATATGAAACATCAAATTGTGACAATCACACACACAATACGGCAGTGGTATGATTCACCTATCTTTGAAATTGAAAACAAAACAGTACTTACCTGACGTCAAAAAAAGGGGAAATATGAAAAGAAAAACAAGAGAAAATGGGTTAATATATAGCTAAACAACCTGAGAGTGCAGTCAAGCAGTGGTTAAGCATCAAACTTGTGTCCAAGAGAGTTGGGTTCTATTCTCATTTGAACTACCTGTACTACTACCACCTTGTACTCTTAATGATAAGAATCATCTTGAACAGGGTCTTGTATAGATCCCCAGGAAGGCATCCTGAAGAAATCAGGTCCCAGCATCGCTCCCAGCTTGCGTGCATGAGCGTGCGAGCTTGGGAGCCATGCTCAGAGGACCTGATTTCTTCAGGATACCAGGAAGGTTTCTGAAGAGGTGGGATACTTCTGACAATCTCTCCAGTAACCTGGTAAAGTGATGGCTCAGGCATGTCAGGGGCTGCAGGTTTCATTATCTCTTATCACGTCCTTCTTTCTAACTAAGCACGAATCTAATTTGGTTTACGCTGATACATGCTCCTAGTCTCGGAGAAAATCATCGCTATATCTCACACGATCATTGCCAAGTCCCGGTGTTCCTGACAGAATGTTCCCTGGCAAAAAAAGTAAGCAGGTGATCACCGTACCCTGAGCAGATTAGGGATGATTGGGCTGTCGAGATGAAAATAGCCCAAGGTAAGTAGCCACAGGGTTGACGACTGTAACGAACCGTGTCAGTGATTAGGCGATGTTTGGGTTGGGGGCAAATAAGATAGCAAGTACGTTGTATATGTGGGACCTCTTGATTGAGACATGTCCTGATTGCAGAGGTCAACATGAATAGGAATGACCAGTTTGGGACTGAACTTTGGTGTCCTTCAAAGAGGAGTCCACCTGGTAGGGACGTCCACCGGTGTAAGCTCCTCTGTTGTTAGATCACTGCTTTGACAGGACCAATAGGCATGTAAAGAGAACAGATTCTTTGGAGAATCGAACCCACAACCTATTGCATCTGGCACACTCACCACTTATGAGGTCGTGAATTTGATTCTTGCAAGAACTGCTTCTGACAAGCACCAAATATCATTCCGTTTATAGTCTTTGTTCATGGGGGAAAAGAACTTCGAGTGGCAAACCAAGATGTATTCTACCTTCGCAGCCACTTCAGATGGCACCTGAACTGGTACAAGCCAAGGAAGACAAGGTAACAAACAGATGGCTCTCGAACAACGCTAGCCGCTTTTCCCAAAGGTAGGAGAACTACGATGTCATCTGAGAATTGCAGCACACGAATCAAGCCACAGGCGTCGGAGCAGAAATCTAATTTGATGAAGCGTGGCACATCTTTTATGGAAAACACCTTAATCGTTATGCAGCAGGAAAATTAACGACTCGACGATTTTGAGATGATGAATGGCTCGCAGCGGGAGGACTTTTAAACCTGGTTTCAACACTGCCTGCATCCAGAAGTCAACATTTGAATGCTACTGAGGCAAGACTGCTGGGAGAACTTTTCTGCTGCGGCTGAGAGTCGAGTTGGTGTCATGCAAAGAATCGTGTTGCTGCGGCTGTCTGTGCAACTCTACCAGCAGCAGTGGCAAGCAGTCAATCAACCCGACCATGTACATTGGAACCTCTCAAAGACATGTCCTCCTGGCAGAGGAGTTAGCTTAGGAAGGTTAGACTGTGAGAATCAACATCAGGCGTGACTTTGCCATGGATGCAAATCTCTCCAGTCCATAAACACTGCTTGCCGCCACTTCTGGCAATATCATTTTGCAAACCCCATAAAAATTCTTCATGCGTTGGCGATTCCTGCCAAATCAAACTCAGAGGAGGAAATTCATCTCATGATATTGACTCCCAGCCTGTCAATACCAAGGACGCTCAAATGGTAACCTAGGATTCCCAGAATCGATCCAACAATGAATACCCATTTGACAAGAATGATGGTATCAGTGACAGACAAGCTAAATAGCCAGACAGGGGTTCGTGCCAAGCAACTACTGGCCCAGTGAGATAGTGTGGTCTCAGCAACAGCGAGGTAAATAGCCAGACACAGGGATTCCTGTGCTCAGCAACTACTGGCTGAGTGAGATAGCAGTGTGGTCTCGCCAACAACTAGCTAAATAGCCAGACACAAAGGACGTATTCGAATCCTCGTTCTTGACAACACTCGTGCTGACCCAGTTCATGTAGTTGTTGACTCAACTCGAGAACGGCAGTCTCGAACGCCGAGAACGCAACCCGTGTCAGGCCAAGAACGTGTTCTTCTCAACCCTCCGCCAAGTGGGGAGTGAGAAGAACACGTTCTTGGCCCGACAAGGTTCGTGTTCTTGGCGTCGAAACTGCCATTCTTGAGTTGAGTCAACACTACATGAACTACGTCAGCACGAGTGTTGTCAAGAACGAGGATTCGAATACTTCCTCAGATTCTTGTGGCCAGCAACTATTGGCTGAGTGAGATGTCTCCACCGACGGCTGGCATTCTCCAAGTACCACAGATGTTCTCATCAGATGCTGAACCCATCAAACAGCCCTTCCCCCCAAACCAAACGCATCCTCCTGATCCGCCCCAACGGGTACAATATCCTAGTCAGATGAATACCCACCCACTTGGAATATATCAACTCAACACAAAATGTTCGTTCAGGTAACAGGAGACGCCGAAGGAGTTACGAGATTTCAACCTAGCAACCACAGGCTCCGTTGAGTTGGTTCTCAAGTTTGCAGCGACTGAACATCCCCTAAGGTTTTATTAGAACACAATGTGATGATCCCAAATGATAGAGAGAGTAGAAACACCTAATATGGATGGAAAATACGGCGAGGAGCAGACTAGGATGGTAGATCCCAGGCCTCGACCTAATGGACCAACTAGTGGAGGGTACATCTTTCCTTTGCCATGTCCCTTGCTAAAGATAGAGTGAGATACGGAGTAGAAGGATTAGGCCCACAGATGGGAAATGTGGAGAGGAACAGTCCTAGATGCTGCGAGTTAGGATGACTGTACACCTCATCCTAATGCCCCAACTACAGGAGGGTACCTCTTTCCCTTGCCTCGTCCCAAGCCAAGAAGGCCTAAAACTGTTAAATCAACTCTCCCAGATGCTGCAAGCAATGATCTATGCCTCATCCTGATGGACCAACTATAGGAGGATACCTCTTTCCCTTGCGTTGTCTTGTCTCATGGTGAGAAGACCTAAAACTGTTACATCAGCTTTGCCAAAGCTATTACCAAGAGTGGTGAGACCCAACACAGATCTGACAGGTTCCAAGAACAAGAGGAAGCCAATCCCATCAATTTGACCAATCAGAACACAACTCGCATGCACGCCAAGACAATTAACCATACGATAGCTTAACCGCAGTTTTTCGTCCATAGGAAATGATCCATTCCTCATAATGGGATTTGTGGTCAGACAAATGATCCCCATCACTATCGGCAATAAATCGCAATTAGGTTAGCGAGCAGACAACAGACGAGGGTAAACCTCCAAGGAATCGTAATGCCCCTCTGACCTTTAGGGTTGCATTATCGTTGCATTCACATCCGAAGTTCGGACGTCACAGCGCGGAATTGCGCTCATATTTTACTTAGTATGATATATGCACACTAATGTGTCACTGCAAAAAGCTTGTCGCCACTTAGTGCCAGAGACTTTTTGCATGGGTTTTGCTGAATGCCAAGCTTTGCTGCATGAAGTATGTCATTGCCGCAATCTCACTTGCAATCTCACTTGAAAACACCATCATGACGTCAATTGTGACAAGACACCATGCCATTCTGCGTCATCCTGCTATACCACACCAAAGTGGTTCAAGGGCCACAAAAGACCATTCTCGAGTAAGCAGATCTGTGAAATCACAACCACAACCTCAATCTGAACCCAGGTGACATGACCAGTGATGCAGTCCATGATTCAGCAATTTGACTCTGACAAAACGTCTTCGAAGTCACTGTCGTCAGGTTGTCTGCGTCAACTCATTCAGCTTCAGACCGAGGTTGTGGTTGAGATTTCGACGGAAGTGTGCAGATCTTTGTTGTTTACGCCAATTTAAGAATGGTCTATATTGCCACTTTTCGTCGGTAATAACCGTATGTTTTATATCGGAGGATAGGGAAGGACTACTATGCCCCTGGAAAGGAGTGCGTTGTTTTGCGATGCCAAGGATTCTGATTCTGTGCGTCCCATCCAGGCCAGTAAGGTCTCTCCCCACAATGCTAATGACTTCATAGCACCTACTGTCTCATCCATAATCCTAACAACGATTAGTATTTCGCGACTAGCATTTCCCTAATGGGGGAAAGCCAAGCTAAAGACAACTGCTTAACTTGCTCATCACTCAGCATTAGTAACCACAGATCATTTGGAACATGCAACGTCCCGGGAATCCATCGGCACAGTGGTATTGGTAACAGGTGTATCAGACGGAGGTCTTGATGAGTGCCACGAAAGATTCATAGCTCATATGCGAGAGATTAAAGGATTCAGATGGACCCATAAGGCACCTTGCCAAGGGTTCATGAAGCATACGAATGGACCCATAAGGCACTTTGCCAAGGGTTCGTCAAGCATACGAATGGACCCATAAGGCACCTTGCCAAGGGTTCGTCAAGCATATGAATGGACCCATAAGGCACCTTGCCAAGGGTTCAAATTGGCTTTCCAGAGTTACGGGTACCCGCACAAGTACAGACATGCTGTCGTACAGAAGCACAAAGGACACCCATGCTATACGGAAGCGCAGTTGTAATTTGCAGCAGAAGTGTCAGAACAGCCCATCTGGAACTCTCTTCCACGGCAAAGTGTTAACGGAACATACTGGCAGATGAACACTTGCGACATATATGGAGCCAAGAAGGGACCGCTGTCCTTCACACAGAGGTGTCCTCCTGGCAGAGGTGACTGTGAACTGAAGAGGTTCCGCTGTGTACATTTTACGGAAATCGACAACACCACGACGCTTGAATCAAGTGGGATGAGATGAACTTAATTGTTGAAGGTGAAAATCTACCCAAGGAAATGCCATCAAGAAGATGACATTTCCAACTCTCCCACACAAAAATAGTTCCATCTTTGAGAAATTCAAATTAGTTTTACCAGCTGTGTAAAAATATTCTTAGCGAGGATGATTAACACGATTAATGCGACTAAAGCCCGCCAGACAACTCCCATCAAAAACATAATCCACGTTTAACGCTGGAGGGTGAAGGAAAGCAACAGATTGTCAGCCGCGTAAAGTGATACGTGTCGTTTGGAAATATGAATTCGACCTTTCTCCAGTTAAAGGTCGCGATGGCTGAATTAATCACTTCCGGTGGGAAGTTCATGACTTGGAGAGGAATCTCTTTAGCGCAGGAGGAGCAGGCCCAACTGGGATTCGAACCACAACCTCAGCGGTGATAAGACTGATGTTTCCACTACATCTCTGACAGCCCATGGTAAATATAAATTCAGTAACGTAGAACTGCATTCAACAAGAACAGATTGCGAAGGTTTCAAGCAAAACAAAGAACAGGCTCAGAAAAAAAGGAAATTAATTCGAAACATCAACAGCAACTTGAATTAAAACGGCATTAACTTTATGGCTGCTGTTGGACTTACAAGCGTAGGCCGGGATATTGGTCCAGTCAGGCCAGGTCAACTCATCTGAACCTAAAACAAATCGAGACAAACGTTTAGAACTTGACATTTCAAGGAAGACCAGACACCATTAAAGCAACCCTTATCAAACTTTTCATAAAAGGCAGCGAAAGGTTAAATTCAACTTTAGGCGTCATTCTCTTGGTTCAAGGGTCTTTCCATTAAAAATCCCATTAGCCTCCAAGAGGCTTCGACTAATCTGCCGGAGAGTTTAAAAGTATTGCTTCGTTTCTGTTCATGTCTGGAATCGTTTTATGGGAAGAATCAATGAGATGACAGAAAGAGCGACAAATTCACCTAACTCCACTGTATCTGATTGTCAATGGGCAAATTGTGGAGGAACCATGCACACCAAGCTGCACAATGTCACCTTTCTTTGTGGACACCTCTCTGAGGAGGACACCTGTCTATTAAGGACAACATCGGTCAGTTCTGAAGAAGTCAAAAAGGCTGCTTTGCACATAGCACAACCTGGAATGCAAAATGGCAATGGCTTTGTCCCAACTTGCTGCACTGCTTTTCCATGTTCACGTTCACGTTCGTGGTTGCACCTTGAGAGAGATGTCCAACTGAAATCTGATGAAAACACCGACCAAGTCGCTCGTTCTTTTTTGCACCCACGTCTTTCTGCAGCAACACCCAAACCGTAAGGTCTCGACTGAGTCCGCAGCACCAGTCTGTTGGACAAACTCATCCATCAGCCTGACTTACTGGCCAGTATCTTCATTAGCTAGTCTGGACGAACTGTTATTGTAATTTTCAGCTGGGAACGTCTCCTGGCTAATTGCCCGCATCCTTTACTTTTCCTCTCCAAACTTTCCTCCCATCTGATGCAGCCATTTAGCTAATCACATTTATATCGACCCTCTAAAGGCATTCAGAACATCCCTTCCTGACATCTTCATTGAGACTAGATGTGGATACCTCTCGATTAAGGACAGAAAACCTTCAGTCCCAAATACATCACTCTCATTCCTTCTGACCTCTGTAATCCGGAGTCCTGATAGCCAAATGGTTATCTGATCATGTCCGCTCAGCAAGCAGCAGGTCCCAGATTTGAATCCAACCCACGCCATATGGTGCCTCGTACCTTGCTTCTCTGCAAAGGCATGTAAAAGACCCCATGCAAGCGAGGAACATGAGTAGCTTGAGATGGCCTCTTCCGTACTTACCATGGCCAATGATGCTATGGCTTTGGCCCTGACAGAAAAATTGAATACCTCTGTAAATCAGGACACCTCTCACTATTGGACAGCCTGTGGCAGCCTCCATGGTGTCCTTAATAGAGAGGTTCCATTGTAATGGGGCAATAGCTAAGTGCCCATGTCCCTCATCAATTCCTTGAGTGTTCCAACATCGCACATTCTGGGAATCTCTAGGCCAGGAGTTGATATCCGCAACATTTTTTATACGCTGCCAGGAGAGCAGTGTCGCCACATTCCCTGAGCAAACATTCTGATAGGTAATCACTCAGGAACACAGCGGGATTAATTCGCTTGGAATATGATGTCGGGACATTCCGATAACGGGATCATTTACCATGGATCACGTTAGATTAATCACACAATGCATTAGTAACACAAGACAAGCATTCCTTTCCCAAAGGTCTCTTGCGTATCTAAGATGGCAGCATGCTAGTAATGGCCCACGTTGGAAACTGCTGATGAGCGTACAGATGGGAATTCTCCAAGTAAAATACAAGCCGCAAGGTGGTATATGGGCAATTTGTTGAGAACTGTGAATTCCACCTAGGACAATCGCTGTCTAGGTACACTTTGCAGTCTCTTGTCACAAGGGTGGGCATATCCCTGCGAAGGGCACCCGTTACCACATTGTCGAAGTCTTCATGGTTTGGGCAGTTTGGGGCACTTGGACTTCAGTTTTCTGAAGAAATGCTTTTGCTTTCTGGAGAAAACTTTTGTTTTCTGGAGAAATACTGTTCTGAAATCGACACAGCAAGTAATCTACACATTATCAAACTAATAGACGACTAAATGATGTAGGGTTTAATCAACCTCACAAACAATGATTATATACATCTATCAGCAGAGGTTCTTGACGCTGCAGTTTCATCACCACACTCACCAACTTTGCGCCATAATCGTTCATCTCATAAGTAATCAACGACTGAATAACTCACTCTCATTAACAGCTGTAGATCTCCTCATCAAGATATCGATTCTGACAGATTCTTTATCGTTCATATGAGTGGCCTTCTCGATGATTAGCTGGCCATGGATGCATAATTGTGGCTATTTTATTTTGTATGGAAGGAATCTAATGGGATGCAGGGACGCACAATGGACAGCATGGCCTTCAAGGGGACTGAATGCAATGGCAGTGGTTCTCAATGCAGAAGCAGAGGGGAAGTTGTAAATTTCATGTCTAGAGCCATGAGTGTCTCCCAAGTTGCTCTTTAGACAACAATACTGAGCCATTTGTATGAAAAGTAGGAGGCAACGGTAGTTCACAGGGAAACGTACACTGTTAAAGAGAGTCCCCCTCTTTATCAATGAGCACTGGCTCCGACTGGGAATTGAACCTCATGTCTCAGAGGTGACAGGCACTAGATGTTTCCACAACACCACTCTGACCACCACGTCGACCATAAAGGTGGCTATTGCGGAGAAGGACTGTCCACACAGGGAAATTGTCAATAACCGAACTATCCGCTAGAGGAAACCCAGATCACCACGAATACATCGTCCATCAATACCCTCATTTCATTCCTGACCGAGCAGGGATAAGGTTCAATAAGTAAATCAAGTTCTAATTGACATTGAATACTGTCAATAACTTGTCAAGGAAGTCAGTCCAGTATGAAATCATGACGTTTCTTGAATGAAGGCACACGGAGATTGCTTCCAATGAGAACATGACATTTTCAAGTGGTAAGCAGTCAGTTCGTTTGTGACAATCTATTGGTCAATTACGTTTGGGTTGGATGATAACCTGAATGTCCAAGTATCCACAGCAGTGAGGCAAGGCTTGACTGCTAAACCGCTGTGACGGCACTGACATTTACTGCTTACTTTCACTAAGTGCTTGATCATGAGAGGAAAAACCGTTACTTCACCCAAAGCAATATACTCATCTCCAAACAGCCAACATTAATCTTGGCAAGGCGAAACTTTTTTTAGCGCTGTGCGGGAATATCTGCCCCAAAGGTGAAGTTTCTTACACAACTGCGGTCACTAACATCCATCATAATGAAGTCCTAAGGGACATTCTGCACAACCCAACGCTGAACCAGATCTGCCCTCATTCAGGCAGAAAAGATGCTGTGATATTGACCATGATGTATGGTGCCGTGTTTTTTTCCGAACCGCCGGCATAACAATATGATGATCATACTCGTCATATATCTGCTGGTCTATTGAGACAGACAATGACAGATAGAAGATGCAACGGTGTAAGATGTGCAAGAGGGAGAAGTAAGCGGCACTATCTCATTTTTTCCAATAGCTCTATCTCCAATGAAACTTTCATCTGCCAATATCACATGTTTGAAGCTGGTTGCAATGTTCAACGAAGTCAGAACTCAGATGAAATTCAACTCCTTTTTGCAATTTTCAAATGGTTACATTTTTCACCTGTTTACTCACAGAACAAAGACTTTACCAAGATGTTGGAAGAATATAACTCAGCGCTAGTGAGTGCATGTAGGTTGCACCAAGAAAAATCGAAAAACGACACCCACATTGCCTTGATATCTAAATCTGATACCATACCTATTGATTCACGTTTCTCTGCATGAACTAGCGTATCAACGTGATATGTTTTATGGCTATATTTAGCAATGTTTATTGATAATCAGAGCCGATTAGTTCTCTAAATGACAGAATGACACCAAACATCATCCCATGGATTCAGCTGCAGTGTCATCTCGTGGGTTCATTTGCCGATAATCCGGAGGCTCAGATTATTTCCCGGGATGAAAACAACCCTGAAGACAAGTTTAACCTATTCTGCTCAGTGATCATTGCCTGGGTTCAGACTCAGTATTATCACCTGGGGTACAGACTGGGTGTCGTCCCACAGGTTCAGACCGGTGCCGTCCCACAGGTTCAGACCGGTGCCGTCCCACAGGTTTAGACTCAGTGTCATCCCACAGGATCATACTCGGTGCTGTCCCACAGGTTCATACTCGGTGCTGTCCCGCAGNCAGGTTCAGACTAGACGTCATCCCGCAGGTTCAAACTCGGTGCTGTCCCGCAGGTTCAGACTCGGTGTCGCCCCACAGGTTCAGACTAGGTGTCATCCCGCAGGTTCAAACTCTGTGTCGTCCCGCAGGTTCAGACTCGGTGCCGTCCCGCAGGTTCAGACTCGGTGCCGTCCCGCAGGTTTAGACTCGGTAACCTCTGTTATCGGGACACCTCTCAATTAAGGACAGCATCTGGCAGTCCCAAAGATGTACTCAATTAAGAGGGGTATTGCATTTTACATTGGGGACACTCTGACATTTCCAGCCTGGTTTTCTTAGAATAGTGAACAAATCCTTTGCATGACTTCTAACTGGAAGCTACGTAGACAAAAAAAATTTGAACATCCCTCTGACGCAAGACATAACTGATGCTATTGAAGCTTTCAATTCAGTCAGATGTCACCGATACAAAACATAGTAAAACCAATCGAAAGAAACCGAAAGTTAACCAACACGTCAATATCCACAAATGATTTCCTCAAAATGTTCCTTCGATTGACGTCATGGAAGAAATGGCGATTATTTCTTCTTGAAGAAAACGTCAAATTGGCCTAATCAAATCTTGCACGAAAATCGATAAATTTTCGCCCGAGTGGCAGTACTGATGGGTCGAAGCGTCTTAGAATTTAGCCGCTAATGTGGCTGACATTCATCTCACCGACACGTTTTCATCACCTGGCAGTAAAACTGCGTGCTTAACCACTTTATCTCAGAGGGGCATCGGCTAATTTGTCAGAAATGGGGATATCAGCTGCTGTAAAAGAAGACGACGTTCATTTTCTTCATGTAACCATCATCATGTCAGGCCTTGCCATTTGACGGGCGCGATTTTGCATGCACCTCGCAAACAATTGAATTTCTATTGTTTGCGAGGTGAATGCAAAATCGCGCCCGTCAAACGGCAAGGCCTGTCATGTTCATATCTGGCATTCCACTTCCTGCCGCTGTCACCCACGCCAAGGCTCAGAGACGAAATCCCACACAGTCGAGGGAAAGATCAATAAGCCAATCACTCTAACGCCTCAAGAACACAAATCTAATTATCCCAACCGCCTCGTCAGAGTACAAAGCCTCTACACGGCGTATTACATTCAGAAATCAAAACATTACAAATGCCCTGAAACAAACTAATATGGTTGTGTGAAAGAAGAAAATACATACCTTTTTATAGAAGATGGCGGCCAACAGATATGAAAGAAAAGACCAGAAATAACTTGTTAGAGAATGTGTCACAACAATATGGGAGGATTTATTAACAATTGATTACTATGGCTTTGGACTACTCGCAGGGTACTGATGGACGCCTCGTTTAAACATGGGCCATTGAACCATCTTTTTAGAAGATGGGGATTTGGCCTAGTGGTTTAAGGCGTGCTGCCCCTTATTGCTGGCGATTGATGCCTTATGCGAGGGTCCGTGGGTTCGATTCTGGTAGGAAGCAGTGTCTTTCGCCTTAGAAACCCGATTTCTATTTCTTATTTTATTGATTACTCTGGCAAACTGTAGAAAAAATTCCTGAAACAGAATCCTGATTGGTGACTGAGTGACTGATTATGCAATACAGCCTACATGTACACACTCAATACTGCCGAACATGCTTTTCTGTTCAGACCAATGGCTGCATTTAGACTGTGTCTATACTTCACCACATGATGGCTAATGGTAACTTTGTTATGAATCACCTTATATCATGGTGTTGAAGGGGCAAAATTGCTGATGAGGAAAGGGCTGATGTTTGAGAAGGTAAAGATGGACGTCTTACCGAATGAAATGGTCCATGGACCATGTGCTCACTGGGTTGGACATAATAGACTAATGACAGAGGGAGGTACACATCAGTTATGAGCAATCTGGGT
>NMRB01003890.1:38272-49967 GCA_002633025.1 Notospermus geniculatus | reverse complement strand
GAATTATGAACTTGATGTAAACCGAGCGTTCACAACAGCGACCACTGAGTCGGAGGAGAGAAACATCCTGTCGATCATAGATGTCATAGAGAAAAAGGAGAACCCTTTCCTGGTACCTCCAAAAGAGAAGACACTCCATAATATACTGACAAATGAAGTAATGACTGAGGAAATCCGCAATCAGCTTTTGGATATTGAAAGTATTGGATTGACTGCCTATGAGAAACATCGCATCGAAAGGTTTTGCTTGAAAACAGTTAGACTGTCAGACACTATTCACAGAACCAACTTGAAAACCTTCGCTTCAGTCCACAAGCCCAGTGTTCCGAAGAAGGTTCCTGTGAAAGCATTAAAACGCAAAGATTCCGAGTTTCGACGAATGCTTGACATTGCTAAGGAGCGAGGAAAGTCCATGGAAGAATTACTTCAGTATGATGTGTGTTCAAGTTCGCGTTTGTTTGACGAAGAAGGCCTAATGATCAGTGCAACTAAGAGTGATATTGTCCACGAGTTGGAGAAGCAGCTCAGCAGTAGTAGTCCAAGAGAGCTACCATCTGATGATTCCATGAAAACTGGGTGTATAGTTGATGTCATGGCAAATGTCCGCAAACTGAGTACAAAGAACATGAAGGATTTTGGANCGAGGAAAGTCCATGGAAGAATTACTTCAGTATGATGTGTCTTCAAGTTCGCGTTTGTTTGACGAAGAAGGCCTAATGATCAGTGCAACTAAGAGTGATATTGTCCACGAGTTGGAGAAGCAGCTCAGCAGTAGTAGTCCAAGAGAGCTACCATCTGATGATTCCATGAAAACTGGGTGTATAGTTGATGTCATGGCAAATGTCCGCAAACTGAGTACAAAGAACATGAAGGATTTTGGAGAGTATTGCGATAATTTGATGAATTTTGTTCAACATACAGCTAAGAGAGCCTCCAGAATAGACTTCGTGTTTGATTCATACCTTGAAAGGTCTATAAAGGACTCAGAGCGCCAGAAGAGGGAGAAGAAATCACCCATAGAGCTACATGAAATAGAGATAAAAACCCCATTACCAGTAGAAATGGACAGGTTTTGGCCATCTAGTAAAAATAAAGCCAATTTGGAGAAGCTCATTCATCGGCAAGCCCAATGTCATTCTTGGAATCAGTCTGTGACCGAGGTCCTCGTCAGTGGTTTTGACGTTTCTGGTGCAACTGGCCTTCTGCCCTACCAGTTATCTGGTGAATCAGTGTCTGAGGTTCCTGAACTTAATGCGGATATTGAGGAAGCGGACTTAAGAACAGTGCTCCATGCTCTCCATGCCACAAAAGATGGATTGAAAAGGCTGGTAGTGCTGTCTTCGGACACAGATGTATTCATCCTATTTCTGTACTACTGGAGTGAGCTGAAGTCAGAAGGTCTGGAAGAACTATGGGTAAAAGCCGGCACTGGGGATTCCTCAAGATATGTTCCAATCCACGATCTTGCAGAGCAGATTGGGCAGGGCCTTTGTCAAGTGTTGCCTGCTGTGCATACATTGACGGGATGTGACTACTCGAGCAAGTTCGGCACCAAACTTATGGCTCTTAAAGCCAGTCCAGAAAAGTATCTAATGGAATTTGGAACCATGAATGCCATTGACCAACAAGTATCATTGGCAGAAGAGTACCTAGTCAAGGTCTTAAAGAAGGCCCCAACTTGCACAACAACTGACCAGCTGAGATGCCATCTGTATCATCATTCAAAGCGTCAATGTTTTGAAGACTTGCCACCTACAAGTTATGCTACAAAGCTGCATATACAACGGGCATTCTATGCCACACATCAAATGACTAATGTGCTGTCAAAAACACAGAATATGAGCCTTGATCCATGTCTGTATGGATTTCAAATCGTAGATGAGCTTCTGGTACCACAGGTTGGAGAGAATCCCATTCCAGAGCATTTCACAGTAAAAGCCACAGATCGCTGTCCATGCCGCAATAAGAACATATCTTGTTGCTCTTTCTGCAAATGTCGCAGTGGCCTGTCGGAATGCAAAAACCCTTATGGTTGAATGATATTACAAGGTTTTTGTAACCATTTACATAGGTGAAACTTGACTTTTTGATGCTTACCATGGACTTTCCTAAACTACATTCTTGATCAGCTAGTGCTGCCACCTATTTTATTCTGGGCCACAGGACCCCCT
Organism: Notospermus geniculatus; assembly: GCA_002633025.1. Taxonomy (NCBI): domain Eukaryota; kingdom Metazoa; phylum Nemertea; class Pilidiophora; order Heteronemertea; family Lineidae; genus Notospermus; species Notospermus geniculatus. Next base: position 47,796 of record NMRB01003890.1, on the reverse strand, counting down.
CACATTAATGATGTCATGTCACTCTGTATCTGCAATAATATATTCCTAAGCGAGGGCTTTAAACAAAGGTGACATCAGCATAATTGACATACCGTACTTTATTATATTGATTTTGCACAGGTCAAAATCGGCTATTTTTGAAATAGCCTAACTTTCAAAACTTACCACACCCCCCATATCGCATTAAACCATGATTAATGCATATGGATCTGTTTGTCTGACTCTGATCTAAAGTACCAAGGTGAAAAATGTGAAAAAATATTAGGCACGTGCGGTCTATTTGCTGTTTTCTGGGGGTCAGTCAAATTTTGGGCTGACCTAATTTTTTATGACATTTTGACCTACAATGACCTAGTTATGAAATAAAAATTATAATGAATATTTGTAACTTATAGAGCTCATTAAAACACACATTTTGAGTGGTAAATCATGTTTCTGTGTCAATTAGTTTGGGAGATATGAGTGTTTTAATTTCCCCTACCCCTAATTTTGGAGCCCAAAATTTCAACAAAAAATTACTACACATGTGACTTTGATCCCAATTTTCTCACTTGCTGCCGGGTTTGAGAAAGTCTACCCAAGATTTTCTTATAATATGGATACTCCCCTCTCAGAAACAGTAGAGTAACTTAGGGTACATCTTATGCACACGGGAACCCCCCTAGCCCATGCATTAGTTGTGCAATATACAATTCCGTATACCAGTGAACACACGGAATCCAGAGCTATCGGAACCAGGGTGGGGTAGGGGATAGATTTTAGCGGATTTGTTTCTGAATAGATGGTTTTTTTGTGCCACGAGTGATAAAGTTATAACTGAAAACGGAAGGTAATAGGGCATGCCCCTGAAGAACTAAGGCGGTGAAAGTATTAGGCCTAGACCTACATGATAGTGACAGGCGAACGCCAACCGACTCTGCCGCCAATGTGGAATGGTTGTGGTCAATGTGGATGGTGACTAAGTGACAGAATGGGTCAGTTGGTGAGAGGATGCATTGTCCACGTATGGCCAATGCATCCTCTCACAGAGTGTTGGTGTCTTTCCCCTCTGTTTGGAATAGAGCAACAGTGGCCCACGAAAAAAACACACAACCGATGGAAGCCGTAAAATAAGGGTGTATCGGTAGGCCTAGGCCTAGGCCTTGTCCATGATGTTCTTCTCACACCATAGTCTTCTTTCCCTCTTCTTTTCACCCTCTGTTTGCAATAGAGCAACATGTGGCCTACACAAAAACACACAACCGACTGGGAGCCGCACGCAGCGTTGGCCCTTGCGTCCCGAAAACAAAAGTACCGGTAGGCCTACATTAAAAAACAAACAAAATCCCACTCGACATGCTCGACGTGACCTCTTTGGCAATTCTCCCACTCTCCAACACACGCGAGTTGTTAAATATCCGATTCCGAGGCCAGGGGATGTCGAGTGAATATATATAACTATTAGTTACGCAAACATTCTGTAGAGGGCAGCACCTGTANGTATGCACTTTGGACTTCTGTGCTCTAACAACTGTCTTCCTGAGAATTGTTGTACATGTGTGATTTTTTTCTCACATTCCAGGGGAACTTTTGTAGAATTCCGTACAGGTCTGATAAATGTGTGCCCAGTAGGCCGTAGCTGTACTCAGGAAGAACGAATACAGTTTAATGAATATGACAAGGTTTGTGTAACAAATTTTGAGGAAGTATTCTCGTACCTTTCCATAACTATTAATCAGAATCTGTTTTGACATTTCAAGGGGGATATTAATCTCTCTTTTTCAATTTCAGATTCATAATATACGTAAGGATTTTGTAGCTGATTTGGAAAAACAATTTCCTGATTTAGGTCTAGTGTTTGCTATAGGTGAGGTGCTTTCTTTTTGGTCTTATGGTTATGTGATCTATGTTGAGACAAAACTTGATCAAATATTATCACGTTTTGTGGTTCTCAGGTTGCCAATAGAACAGGTGATATTCTCATGAATCATTTCTTAAACTTCGTGAGTCCTATAAGTTTCAGTCTTTCCATTTCAGGAGGCCAAATAAGCTTTGATGTTTACCCTACTGGTTGGGATAAGAGATTCTGTCTTAAATACTTAGAGGGAAAGTTCAAGTCAGTACACTTCTTTGGTGACAAAACTGCCAAGGTAAAGCTAATATTGATCGTAGTTCCTTCCACAAAGAATTGATTGGTTGAATTCAAGGATTACCGTATGTTTGAATCATGTGTTATGTATTGATGTGCTCCTCTTGATGTTCTTTACATTTTACTAATGATATCGTAACTTCTTCAAGTACCATCTTCTCACTGTTTCAGGGTGGCAATGATCACGAGATATTTGAAGATGAACGAACGATTGGCCACACAGTCACTGGTCCTGAAGATACAATCAAACAGCTCAAGGAACTTTTCTTCTAAGTCATTCTTCCTGGTGCGATCACAGATCTTCGCTTCGGTGGCTGTTAACTTATGTGTAGGTGCTGTACCCAAGACTTGGCAAACAAGGACATAACTCCATAGTATTAACTATGAGCTAGTCATGAGGTGAATGTGTCAAACCTACGTCAATCATGTATAACCTACCATAGATATGTCAGACCATGGTCTTTGATATATTCATGGTACTGGTCCATATAGAGGAATGCAAATGGCACACTCTTGTTGGCTTACCCACTGGCAAGTTGACAATAGCAGCTTAGTTTGTGGGCTTTTCTGTTCAAATCCTAATTCGCTTCCATGAAGAACAGGTTGGTTCTGCATTTCTGAGATTATGTAATTTATTACTATGTCAAAGTACATGTAAACAGGCTGTGAAAGTAGAATGCTTTTGTACTTAATGATGGAGATGCAATCAGTTATTTTCCTAAAATAAAGCACTTAACTCAGCATCGATCATTGCTTTGTACTATTATAAATCCATCCACCCATTACCAGTAAGTGCAAGTCAGGGGCGTAGGCTGGAGGTGCACTGGGTACATGTGCAGTAAAGAGAGTTCTGCTACAGGAAAGAGAGTTCTGCTACAGGCAAGCAAAAAAAAATCAAACTTGTAGTTGTGTAAATTTTGGTTAAGAATAGCTCTGAAATCACATCTCAGAGCATCTAAATTCCAAAATTTTCTGGGGGAGGCCCCCTCCAGAGTGCACGTTTGTCATGTTTGTTACTCTTCAGCATACTGTGCAATGACAGCCCACTATCGATATGCACAAACACCTGGAAAAAAACTTCAGAATTTCCTGCGCCGGATAATGCGAGTACCGGTAAATACAGGCCTACATGTAGTCTATGAGGAGTTGCTCCTTCCCAAAAATGTGCACCTCCCCAGGCTCAGACCAGACCAGCCTATGCACTTGCAAGTACAGCTAATCTGGACCAAATGAATGCACAATAAGTCTGGTATCTGAATCTCTCAGTTTCACCAATGTGTGTTTATTTCAAAAAGAATCAACAGGCGGATACTACATACACAAGAAGACTGCACAGATTTACGGACTATAATACAAATGGCTATATACAATTTACAAGACCAGCATTGGAAACCTTACATATGAGTCAATGAACAAATGCGTTGTGCTGCAACAGGTATAAGTTGACAAGCAATAATGCATTGACCTATAAATTAGTGATTAAAACTGATACAGGTTACTAAAAAGAATAGGCTGCCCAAAATGGATTACAACAAAGACACTGTTCGTGACAGTGCTGGAGGTCATTCCGCCATTCCATACTTCAGATGGGTGTTATTAAAGGCTCTCGTGGATCCTCACCATCTGCTCTTCATGAGTATGATGAGTAGCTCATCACACGGTGCTGTCTCTTTCTAAAATAACATGCCGCAAAACCAGTGAAAGTACATGTACACTTATCTCAGTGGACAATCCGCATTATGCATCACAATTTTACCAAAAACAACTTCATACATTTTGGCTATTCTATGTGAATACAATATGGAATACCGCTACACAAACCATGCAGCTTCAAATACTTTGAACTGTTGGCATAGGCAATAACCGGTACTCCATCATGTCATGAGCAACTTTGCACTTCTAAGAACTTGCAAGATGAAAGCTGTCGTGCTCACTCGCAAAAGCTCACCTGGCACCATGTACCGAAGTACCAGGTACCGGTAGATCTAGTCTGTTTCATACATGCACTCCCGCTACTGCTGGATGTAACCTTAGACTGAGAAGTACACAAGATACGACAATCGATGCCATACAGCATGACACTATGGACCTTATGCCAGACTTTAGCCTAAAGTATAGCTAAGTTTAGACTTTCTCTTTGCTTGAAGCATTGAGAAAAGTCAGCCTTATGTAAGTGTGACTGAAGTCCGACCCAAGCATACGGCCCTATTAGGCTATCATACAAAACTATGTTCCCATCTCACAGATGGCTGTTGTAGAATCTCAACCCAAACTTCTGCCATATCAGAACCAGGACACTGACATCAACATTGGTACTTTGAAATCAACATCAAAATCCTCAAGCTGGAGTATTGGAAAAGTCAATTTCAACAGGTTGAGTGCAGCTTAAAGACCGGTATGCGGTATAAAAGGCCAATCAGCTGTCAGACCCCCATTAATGTATGAGCCATGTTGTACCCCAGAGCTCCAACTGTCAACAACAGTTTTTCTTTATTTTCTTGACCCAGACTCAACTGACTGGCATGTAACTTGTCATACATTAGTATGAATACACCCACAACAACATATTGACAGGGCAGTCCATAGATCCAAGCCAATCATGAGATTTTTGGAACTTTTATTCTGAAACTTTAAAAATTTCAAATCTGACTGACATCTCATAGGCCTTGCCCACCTCCCTTATATAGGCATGCAAGCGGTCGGTGACGCACAACCTCAGTAGCTGTTTATCAAGTGGTGTGTATCACATATCAGGTCAGAAGTAATTGTTCCTATTTAGGTGTCATCTCCAATTAGCTGGTTGACACACTGTGATCCCATACTCAAGAAATGCTGGAGNTATCCCAATTTTTATTCAGATTATATGCTCAAATTGCAACTTGTCCTTTCTATTCCCACTTGTGTCCAAAAAAATTTCTGGATTTAATAGGATACCAAGACCTCACGATGTCAAGCCAAAGTTTGGCATAATGTCATGCTTGTGATACACAAATTTCCTTCTCCCTGGGCGTCACTGTAATGCCATAAGCTTTTCGTTCCAAACCTCTAGGGTATTCCAAACTTCCCTTGGTACACCATTGTCCAGAATTTTTATAAGCTGCATTTCTCATCCCAGAGTTCATTTCATCTGGTTGAAATGACCCCCAAGAGAAACTGGTCTCAACCCCCTTTAAAGGGGAAATTAGCAGATCAGCTGATTTTCCAACAATATTTTACCAATTTTCTGTCGGTCGAATCTTAGTAGCAATACGATACTGAGAACAAAGTCACTGTTTTTGTTTTTTATAAACACAGCCACTTAGAGCTGTCGTATTGAATTATCAGTGGCCTATAAAAACCAGTCTGCATCTAGTGCGTGGAGGCGGGCCTACAGTAATTGCTTTCCACCCGGAGTTTAGCTTGCTCTGAATACCGGTCTTTAACCTACCTTTAGCAGGAAGCAAACAACCAAAAACAAACACTAAGGGCTCTGGTTGGTTGTCTAAACGAAACAATTGCCCTCACCAATTCCCATCAGCTGGCAGACTCCCCATCAGGGATTTTTAGCCAATCTGTGCTGCAAGGTTGTATCCTCAGAGACAATTTGGTGTGAGGTAGGTTGGAAATCTGACCAGCTGTATTGTATCAATACATCAGTTGCTGATCCACAGAGATATCATTTAATAACAGGACAAACTTGTGTAAAAAATAAGTGAATAACCAGTCATATTCTTGATCAACAAGAACTAAGATGCTTTATATGCAATGCTACCACCTCTTGAAGGTGAATACATAATTTATGACCAAAAATCACGGAAGGTTTAACTCAAGCAACGACCAAATTGACACAGAGATAACATACTGCAGCAAGAGTAACTTATGTCACGACAGATATCGGTACAACTCATTTTGCCGTTAGCACACTGAAGTGATAATATTTTACTTTCAAAGTGAAATGTGGCCATGAAATGAAGGCGACTTGCATTCATTCCAAAACAAAATTCAAAAGGCAAATCTTACTGCAACAGATACATATCCACAGCCCACCTCCAATCGTACATGTATTTGTACAATTCAGAGGAGGCAAAGTACAGAAGTTTCAGAAATATTCAGAAAAAGTTACATCTAAACAGAAAAGCATGCAATTTCTAGAGTAATTGATAAGTCATCAATCTGTCCATTTTGGTTACATTTCAAATCAAACATTCTGAGTGACATGATTATGCTTAGAAAACAACCCTTTCTCATGTCTTATTCAGCATTTCAGCAAAGCTTGGTCAGTTAAAACCAGTGATTAACAGTGAACTGAAAGAATTTCTACACTCTGCCAAAGGAACACAGAGGCGCATGAACGACTTTCTCCATCCAGTTATTGGTAGAACACCATGTACTAAACATATTGACTGACACATAAATTAAGCATAAGCATTGATAATACCAACTGCTGTGCAATCATACTCATCATTTTGCTAAGCTTTGAGCTTCTCACAGCAGGCCAACATCATACCAGTATTTTATATTTTTGTGGCACAACTAAAGACAGGCAACATAAGTGAACATCACAAAAGTGTTCTTCAACCATACATGTACAAATACATGTACATGTACATGTATTTGCTTCAGAATGCCAGGCAACATAGTGAACACCACCATAGTATTTTTCAACAATGATTGCTTTAGAATTCCAGGCAACGTAAGTGAACATCTTCAACAGTACGTGTACAGTATTTGCTCAGAATGCCAGGCAACTTAAGTCAATGTAAGTGAACTTCATAATAAATAGTGCAGTTTTTATCAACAATGACATCATTGCTGCAGGATACTGTACCGTTCATTTGGTATCAACATTAGTAATAGAGAACCAATAATACAAACTGCAAGACCGAATCAGTACATGTACTGTATGTGGTCAACTTTTACGGTACATGACTGTTTGTGAACTAAAGCCGACACATTAACACAGACAGATACCAAATCTGAGGATTGCCCTAGAGAGACAACGCTGCGAAGTGCTAACTTTGTGCATATGAAATCAATATTGCTAGCCTTGGGTGATGATTCAGTCAAATGTCGATGAGCTAAATAAGACAGATATTCCAGTTACCAGATTCTAAAACGAACAAGATACCCCCATCTTTGCTGATTTCATACCTGTCGTTATTAAAATAACTGGGTTGTGAGGGATAAAGCACAGAAACTGGCTTCAGAACTGGAAAATCTACACAGTTTGCAGAAAACTACCCAATGTCCATGTAAAAAATTGTTGCCAAATAGCATGACTTCTTCCTCTAAAAAAATTAAAAAAGAGGACGACTCCCATAAAACTGGAAAATTTACATGAACATGAAATGCTTAATTGCTGATGCAAATGAGTGAGCATTATAATCCGACTCCACTGATCTCAAAAACATGGACTCACACATCACATGGGTCAAACACAAAATTATATTAATACAATATGTCACCAGGTCAGATGTCTCCAGGACACCAAAACCATGCTTTGTTTCACCTCGAGTAATCACATACAAGTGATAAAACGAGGCAGTTCCCTTATACTTCAAGTTCAACATGACCAGTCTGTGACTTAAACATGATTATCTCACAGAGCGCCCAAGACCAACCATACATCTTGATTACACCCATTCCTGAAAAACAGGGCAGCACAGACCAGAATCTGAAAACCACATTGGGCAGGCAAGAACCTTTCACAAATTCATGTGATTTGGTCAGAATTTGCAAGTTGCAAGGCTACATTGTAAGCTATCATGTTAGTTTCTTTCACACTGTTAGGGTGAATTGGGCAAAGCAAGGCAAATCATGAGAGGATATGCAGGAGAAACTGTTACATCACGTTGCCATTTGCTTTTAAAAGAAAATCTCAGCAAAACTTTTTTTCCTTGAAATAGAGATCTCACCAAACTATAGATCTTTTCACGACGTAACTCTGACAGTGTCCGCCATGATGACGTTGCGCGTTTTGCCCACCAGCAGCCAATGCATTTTGCGTTTCTGCTGGTGGGCAAAACGCGTAACGTCATCATGGCGGACACTGTCAGAATTACGTCGTGAAAACGATCTATTACAGGTCTCATCTTCTGACTAGAAGTAGAATCACTTGATGATTCACCACGGTGTAGAGTAGGGTGGCATCCTATTTCTGAAAATATGACAGGGGTACCCTGACCTGAAGTAGGCGCTTTTTGAATATCTGCCTCCCCAGTTACTTTCATTCGCATCAGTGCTCACCTTCCAAGCAACGACACACACAACATCTCCTTAACTACACCACTGCTAGCATACACACATGTATATGAAACAAATCACATTAATTTGGACCCATCGTTTTGTCTCGATCACCTTTAGAAAAAAGTTCCTCAGTCTCAATTCAGCACAGGAAGCAGATGTATCAACTTGAAGACAAAACATCCACAGGATGCCAATTCTAATATCTGTATTTTTGATCCAGGAGTATGATGGATCTGAATTGCACAAAACTAGGGTTAACCTACTCCCAATGCAATCAAACAGTCTCATATTTGCTGTATGCTTACATATTGTAAGCAAGTACCCCAACGTATGTAGTTCAGAACTCCATCTATGTTTGATAGTTTATAGTTTATAGCAGAGTTTTGAAAGTGAAGAATACACTTGACGGTTAACCCCATGATAATTTCCATTTGTCCTGAAAGTGTCTTCCCTTACTCAAACCAGTGCTCCTTGGTTACATGTATATCGCAACACAGGACACTCTCCCAAAGAACTCATTCTTTGAATGACTCACAATATTAATGATGAGTATCGACAATCAAGAAATACACAAAGACATGTCTCAAGTTTAGAGGTGGCCAACCCTGAGCTCCCTATAAAAACAGCAAGCTCTTTTATGATAGGAGTCAAGCCATCCTCAGAACTTGAGGCATCTCTTAAATTTCCTTAAACAGAAGATGTTGCAGAGTTTCTATCAATGAATTCCTTCTGGCAGTCGCTATGAATACCTGTCAGTTCTCATCTAGGATATAAAAACGGCTATGGTTATAGTGTGGTGATGGTTACAGATGTACCGGTATGTGAAAAGTACAGTGCACCCTCGCTCTTACGAACCTCGATTTTATGAACTCCCGGATATTACGAACCCAACGTCTGGCTCCCAAAATTTCATGACATGTAGGGGTATGTAAATCCTCGCTATTGCGAACTCCACGTTAGTACGAACTTAACCCTTGGACCCCGAAGGGTTCGTCATAGCGAGGGGGGACTGTACCTATGTTTCAACTGATCCATGTCAATAGCCCATTGCTTGAATGATCATTTAATCATTATGCTTAATTTTTAACATCCTTCTTCAGCTTACGCAAATCATAGACAACATTCATTCTCAATGGTAGAAACCCCAACACCAGCAATAAAGCCTGGGATA
>NMRB01003889.1:28844-40074 GCA_002633025.1 Notospermus geniculatus | reverse complement strand
GGGATTCCGGGCGTACGGGGGGGGGGGGCTTCAATATATAAACCCGCATGTAGGCCTTTTTTGAGCATATTCAGAAAATTGAATGAAAATTTTGATCGTGTACAGCGGGCATTAGTCTCTCTGAAGAGGCCTGTGCTTTTCCATAGGGTATTGCCCTTTTGGCCCAGTCTGCACCCCCCGTAGGCAAAATCCTGGATCCGCCCCTGCTGTCATGTAGATACAGGGCGACAGACTTCGGTTATGCTTCCTATTGGCCACAAAAATTGAGATGATGTTGCCCGGAACTCCAGTGGCGAAGGGAAAAATCCAGAGATAATTGGTCACGCCGAAATAAACAGTGGTTAGTAGCGAAATCAATCGTGGGTCATCTGTGACCCCCGTAAATGAGAGTGTTGATCGGGTGCCAAAGGTTACATCCACCTCAATCTGATAGGATCCGGAAGAATAATTGGTGACACGAGACATTTTGTGCCGTGATGTTGGAAACGTCAGTTATTGATTTTCTGCAGCGATCTCAATGTCGGTATTTTCACACTTTAAAGAATATGCCCTGATTATGAATATGCCTCGTCCTTTACACTGCACAGAAATTAAATGTTTTTTTTGTAAGTGAGACATGAAATAATCTCTGAGCCGAATAACAGTAATCATTGGTCATTGACGTGCGTAACGTACTCCAAATTCCCACTTACCTGTCCCATTCCTGAACTCGGAAAAAATGACCAAATCCTAAGTTGAAGATATCGCACCGCTGTCATTCTTTGCCAGGCTCGGGAGTGGGACAAGTAAGTGGACAGGACATTACTGTTTCTGACCGTACCCCCACCCCATTATCTTCAACGCAGGATTTAGTCATTTTTTCCAAGTTCAGGAATGGGACAGGTAAGTGGGAATTTAGAGTAGATATTGCAGATGCTAATTCCACCAAGTGGAGATTGGCCCAGAACATAAATACTAAAAATCTACATAGTAATTTTCTTAGTAGCCGCTTCTTAGCTATTTCTTTGTAAGATTTTACATGTAGAAAGAAAACTCTTAGATTTTTCTGATAAGATTATTCCTGCAAGAAGTATAGATTTTTCTAAGATATTGGTAATAAAAAACGTACTAAGAATTCCTTGTAAGAATCTTATCAGCAAAATCTTACTAAGGATTTTGTTATTAAAGATCTTACTAAGAAATAGCTGAGATATACTTACGAAGAAACGAATTATACGATTATTTAGTACGATTCATGTCCTGGGGAGTCCTTTATTAGCTCAGCTGACCAAAGGTCAGCGGAGCTAGTCATATGTATACTGAGTGGCGTCCGGATGTGTGTGTGTGTGTGTGTCTGTGTAGCGTCCGTTAAACTGGCACGTTTCGCAACCGCAAGGCCCAGGGTCATGAAAGTTGGTGGAGAGGTAGGCCCTAGGAAGGACTCGAAACAGGACCAAAAATTTTTGCGATCTGACCTACATTCTGCCCTCCAGGGGGCATTTTCCGTAAAATGGAAAACCCCAATAACTCAGCCCAGGAGCAATATATCGAATAGAAATTGATAGGGTAAGGAGCTTGATTTTTGATACACCAAATGCGATGGTAATTAATTCGAAATTTGTTCTCCAGGGGGCGCTAGCTGGCAAAATAGAAAACAGCACTATTTAAATTTCCCGCGCCAGTTACTTTGACGGATGTTGGATGCTCTTTTGTTCACGGAATGAGGAATCATGGGAAAGATGCTTATGCTTGCAGAAAGTGAATCGAGATGAAAAATATACCTATTATAATCGCATAAAATCCCTATGATCATACACAATCGCCTTATGAAATCATACATGAGTGGTATTTTAGAGCATTATCAATCAATAGCTGAAAGTATTTAGCACCAAAACTACAGGAGTGGGTTCAAAATATGACGATATATATTAGGAAAAATTCATAATAATCGAACCGAGCAGACGATCTCGGCTTCATGCACGTCATTCCAAGTCTTCGACTCAGGCTGCTTTCATAGCGTGTTGTCTTAAAAATTGCTAACATTTCACATATTTTGATTATTTAAAACGTACTTAGTCTGATTGAGACCATTAACGATGAACTGATAGGAAAATTTTAGTGGAATCCGCCGATATCGATGGTACCTCGCTTTTCACGGCTAGATCTCTTATCGGCTTCATTCGTCATTTCGAGTCTCTGACTCTGGCTGTTTTTGTAGCGCATGACAATAAAAATTCCTTATATTTCACATATTTAGAGAGCTCGATATGTCTTTAGTTTGATAGGGGCTATCAACGACGAAGGAATAGAGAATTCTTGCTTTAATTACATAAGTTCAAGATGCACACTCTCGCTAGGTCCACAACGCCAAAACGGCGACAGTCATAGATTTTCTCTTATTTTGTTTACATAAATGGAGTAGAGACCAATTCCGTCTCGGCCGCGGCTCATCCTTCCTCCAGGAAGTTCGTGTTGAACTGTACAGTCAACAACATTTTCTATTGAATGGCAAGCTACTATTGAATGGTAGACAACATCGCCGATCGCCAGATAATTATGCCCTTTCTCACTTCATCCACCATAGTGACGTCATGGATTGGTTCTCAGCTATTAACTCCTTCCCACCCAATGGGTTTCAAATGATATCTACACGTATACTAGTTCACCAAGAATTGCTGGCCTATTATCTGGTATTAACCCATTCTCACCAGGTAGGTCTAACACGACATCTACCTCGACTCATACAATAAGTGGTATATTAACCCCTTCCCACCCGATGTGATGGTCCGTTACTTCAAGTCCGGTGGGAAGCTAGTAGCGGGTACTTAAAGACCAGTTGAGCCAAGGTAGTTATGTTTGACATCAAACTAAAGCTAATGAAGTGTAGGTTTGAACTGACCTACTTCCATGACCTAGTGACCTACTTAAAGACTAGTTGAACCAAGGTAGTCATGTTTGGTATCAAACTAAAGGTAATCAAGTGTAGGTTTGAACTGACCTAGTTCCATGACCTACTGACCTACTTAAAGACCAGTTGAGCCAAGGTAGTCATGTTTGGTATCAAACTAAAGGTAATGAAGTGTAGGTTTGAAGTGACCTACTTCCATGACCTACTGACCTACTTAAAGACCAGTTGTGCCAAGGTAGTCATGTTTGGTATCAAACTAAAGGTAATGAAATGTAATAAATGACAGGTGGATGGGGGCATTCTGTTCCATAACTGGAGAACTGCTTCATCAATCAAATTCACATGTCAGCTGAGCGCATCGCCCTTGGGCGACTTGTTTTGATGATAGACGCCAACAAACTGATTCGGCATCTGTCTACTTACGTTTACCTGGCATGGACTGTTTTCCGGGAAAACACCTGGAACACGTCCACATCCGATCTAAATGGCGGAAAGTATCATCAGCAATGGTTATAAAGCTGACAACATTGATGTTGTGAAAAAAAACTAACCCTGTAACACGCACTTGGTTCTCAATATGTAATCAGAAACTGCAGCGCAAACGTATTATATTGAATAAAATGCGAGCAGGAGTACATGTAGAAACAGCATCCACACGGTGCACTGGTTCGGTTTTTATTGTGTTATTCGAAGCTCCGTTAAGCCTAACGCTATTTCTGACGTATAATTGCACTGTAAAAATAATGTTAACGCTAGTGTTTCCGCATCATGGCCTACCATGTGTCTGTACTACCTCATACTTCGTACGCACAAACCCATGGAGAACTTCGCCAGGATTTCTGTTTCTCTCGCACCTCGAGTTGCGGTGCACCAATCAGAACACTTGTTAGCCAACCTCGTTCCCAGGTTGGCAAGAAGCCAATTAAACCAACCGCTGTATATTTTGTGGTTGGAAAGTATTAGGAACGAGGATGGTCAGCCATTCTATCAATTGCGATTTACCCACTACTCGCATGAACTATGCTGTTGAACAAAAATAACGCCAATTTTCTAAACCAGAGAAGTTAGGTGTACAGAAAAACTGACGTGGAATTTAGAAATGTTCAGATTTATTGAAAATGTTAACGATCTATGATGAAAAACGAAAACTAACAGCGGGAGCCAGTCCACAAATAGGAACATCCGGTTGGAAACAGCTCACCACAGCGAAGTTGGTCAAGGGTTTGTGCGAGCGACGTCGGAGGGCGGGGCGATGTCACAACCCTTGGTAGTCAAGATGGTGTTTCCGTTAGCGGCAAACGAAGATTATCTTGAACTGAGGTTGAGCCACAACGTTTCCATTGTCATAGCATGCCCTGGCAAACCTGAACAATTGAAAAGTTGTAGCTCAACCTGAGTTCAAGATAATCTTCGTTTGGTGCATACGGCCCTCAAAGTTAAAACCTCGAGGTATTTCATGCCTAGAGAGCTACGTTACAGTGGCAAAGATGGCGGCAGGTGATTGCTGACAGAAGTGTGTTGGATCCGATTATTTCGGTGCTTAGAGGTCAGGGGTCATATTCACGAAGCCTTCGCAACTTTACGTGCACGCAAGTCTGTTGTTTGGTTGCACGTGGCCTATTGTTCACTGACTGCCTTACAATAGATTTGCATGCACGCAAAGTTGCGAAGGCTTCAAAAATATGGCCCCAGATATTTTATAATCGGTATGTCAGATGGCCAAACAGAGAAGAATGGCGCCGGATGACCCCGCTAGCAGGAAGAGTAGAACATGCGTGGCAAGATATATAAGATCTTCTGTTCAGCAGGAGTTCGTTTCCATCACCGACGCAAGACAATTCCATCGATTTTTGTGCCATTGCACTAATTATGGAATAGCACTAATAGCCACTGCACTAATTAAGGAACATTAACTGTGCACCATGTCAAACGAAGAAATCAAGAAGTGGCTGTCAAAGATGTCATCACCTCGGATGCTACAGGCTCTGTAAAGGTCGCCCTTTGGAAAGACGCAGCCAGCAACCCTATCAAAATTGGAGATCATACAGGGCGAGTCAAAAAAATGTTCCTCCAACTTTCTTGGCCTGCCATACAAAGTTTATGACAGGTACTGAAACATCACCAATCTTCTCTGCAAGAGAATCCGTCACGCGATGAATAGCACGCCAAGCAGTTTGCGGCGATACTTGCAAAGGAATTCAGTGAAAACCCATCAGACTAGAGGAGTGCATATCTATAGATCGTTGCAGTTGATTGGGAACAACGTCTCAGGCCAAACGCAGTCAAGGCGCAGCGTCACGTCAGTGTTGGCGAGGCCAGCGCCCATGCTTTCTCCTGTACATCGACGACGTCATTGACGTCCCAAGTGGGTTTTGCAAACGTTTCAAGTCAAACGTTTAGGTTTCCAAAGCGAGTGTTCCGTTAAGCAGTTATAGATTCCCAAGTAATTGTGACCATCATGATCCCAAGGTTCTAAGCTTTCCGATGGTGTGTTGAATTAGTGGGAATGGCCAGGGACCTGGCGGCCGTAATGAGTTAAAAAGGGCATGCCTGGTCAAATTCTCGTAAACGTGGGTCCCAATCAAACGCATGGATCTATAGGACTGACTTCAAATACTTTTGATATAGATATTGGAATACAGAAGCGGCAAATTTTGCCTTTAATGAAAAACTGAATTCCCTCTGTTCGAATATTAATGCACACCACTGTATACTGTATGTACATGTATGTAAATTTCTTTATAATCTTGACAAGAATATCTTTACAGAAAAGCATTTACAAGCAAATATAGAAAAATAATCACAACATCCCAGTGCTTATCTATTTGTTATTTGAAGCACAAACTTGAAAACTCATGATTATCCCGGCTGCAACTCTGGATCAACCCTTTCCTTATCCAATGGTCAGAGGGAGAACTGGTCAACGTGGGGCCATGTCAGTACTGAAAACGCGAAATTGATAATAACTGCATCAATAATACAGTACCTTGCACAATTGACCTCCCTTCCGCGCCGCGCACCATCCGCGTACTACATGCAGCGTCATGCACGTACCGTCCTCGTATCTTCCGAGGACGTGGCGCAGCGTCATGGAAGGCATGCAGTGAAGACGTAACGTCATTCACCCGACGTCACGCAACAGAGACGCGTGACGTACCCGTACCATACGCGATGAACTGGCGCCTACTAGTAGGCCTACCTTCCGCGTCATGTACGGGCAAGGTACGCGGATTCAGGGAGGTCAATTGTGCCACGTACTGTAACTCTTCTGGTACTGTTTAACCCTTTCGGTCCTAACTAAAAGTGAAAAGTGTCCATTTCGTAACATGAATTTCTGATGTCTACAAAAACGCGCCTAGCTCCCAAAATATGCAACCAAAACTGGCGACCAGACACTCATTCTGGAGGCAACTAAATGGGCCACGACCTCATGCAGGTTTGCTTCTTCCAAAATGTCTGTGAGAGAAACAGGCCAGAGCCGAAGATGCAAGTTGTGAGGAAATACTCGCATTCGGCCTACGTTTTCGTCAGGTTGCCAATCTTTAAACGTCTATATCTCGATAACCGTTGCTCCTACGCGTGTGAAACTTGGTTAAAATGGCGTATGGAGAGACGTCAATCGGTCTACTGGTTACGATTCTAGGTCAATTTGAATGTACGAGGGTGTGTGGTACAGGCCACTCTCGAACAAAGTCGAGACTCGGCGCGAAGGGGTTAAATCACTTCACCCCGAAAGGCCTGAATTTCCAGCCCATGACCGAAAGTCACCATAAGATGCTGACGTATTTCCAGCAAAAAAGCGCACATCCGAGTTCATGTTTTATGCGCACTGCCATTTTCTACCTTTATTTAAAATTTGGTCAAACGTACCCGTGACTGGTCTGCTCTCCACTCACATCAACAGGATCTCTGGGGGACTCATCTAACCCTGCCAAGATATTGTCCGTCACCTGAATTGTGCCATAATTAGGTGTAGCACTAGAAATCTCAGTGCTTGATGTTTCATTCTCTCCCTCTGTGTAGATTTTAAGGAGTGAGAGCGGTTCTGTCTTGC
Source organism: Notospermus geniculatus (assembly GCA_002633025.1). Lineage (NCBI taxonomy): Eukaryota > Metazoa > Nemertea > Pilidiophora > Heteronemertea > Lineidae > Notospermus > Notospermus geniculatus. Next base: position 33,133 of record NMRB01003889.1, on the reverse strand, counting down.
GATAGTTGAATCGTGCTTGGATTGCAAGTAGGAACATTTCAAATATCAGTACTGTGTGATGAATATCTGTAATGAAATTAAGATAATTCTGTTTTAACTATGTAGTTGATCCCAGTGGTTTCACAGACAGGAGTTGATGATGGTTACACTGTATGATCTGCAATCTCCAAATCAATAGGTACAGGAAAATTTCTGCCAGCATTCCAAAGATCTGCGTGAATTTGCCGTCATGTTTTGGTGACTATGATGTCTATTGCGGATGTCAGGTCAACTGCGATTGCCTGCGCTACGACGGAACAGTCGGCATCAGGTGTCGCAATCATGGTCAGGTCACAAAAACGAAAATGTGTACGACCATCGTGGAACAAGCAGCATCAGCGCGCAGGGAATCGTAACCGTGTTCAGGTCACCTGCGAATGGATTACGCCCGTCGGGATGACACAGAAGTTGAATAGGTTCAACTCTTGCGATTCGTGATCTTTTTGATCGGCGACTGATCCAGATCGTCGCAAGTGAGACGCATCTGCAGTCACGTCAGACAGGTCGGCGACTGATTTGTTCCACTCTGTCGTGCCTCAGACGCAAAGTGATCCAGAAAAGTCAGCCTGCGCCTGTTCTGTGCCATCGCAAGGTCGACCTGACATCCGCATTTAACTAGATAATACAAAGCAACTGTGTTTCTTTAAAATGAATTAATTTACCTGATAAATAAAGTCTGGTTTGATTTCTTCACTGTTTCAACCATGATTGAAAATATTGCGCATTAGGCTCTTTATTTGCGTGACTGGTTTTTCATTTCCAGATACAGTCCACTCTCGTTATACCGCACCTCGATATACCGCCACAGACAATTGACTTCCTCGCATTCGGAACGACCTGAGGCGAACTGCTTATCTATCCACTGGGCGGCGCTTTTCACCTCGGACACAAGTCCAAGGCAGCCATGTTGTTTATCAACAAACCCACGTGACCGACCGTGGGACTATTTTGGCCGAATTTTGGCCTGTTAAGATATCCAACCTTATTTCCTGGATAAGTTGAGGCATATTGTATATAAACTTACCGATATCTCACCCAATCTGCCAATTATTGATCAATAACGCAACGTTTTTGTGTGACCTATTTCGTTCATGCGCAGGGTGTGATGAGGCGACCGCATCCAAACCCACAGAAAATGAAGGGAATCCTTGCGCGTTCAAGATGGCTGCCTTGGAATATTGTGTCCGAGGGGAAATGCGAGCCGTCACGGAAATTGCCGAGCAGTTGCCTTCGGAAGTTCCGAATGCCTCGGTCGAAGGCATTTCAACATTGCCAACAACAATACCCTCCATATACCCCCACTGGCGGTATAACGAGAGTGGGCTGTACTTTTCTCTCGCATAGCGAAACCATTCAGAATGAAACCGCGTCAGAAGCAGTAGAGTGTTACATTACTGTGTCCATCCTGGTCCATCCACCTTAAAACCCAAGATTTATTCGTATTTTTCTTATTGTGGGGCTGAAATGAGCATTTTCTATGTGCCCCTGCGTCCTGCAGTAGCTGACGCCTTTTGGCCTGATTTAGGGTGGGTGCTTGCACACTAGAAGCGATTCGCAAAGCGATTTGGAATCGCACGCGAATCGCTTTCGTTTGGGAGGCATTGCGGCATGAAATAACAAAGAACCATCGCATGCGTTGGGCGAATCGCGCCTAGCTTTAGGCTGCTTTTCCACGAGACGTTTGCGGGCGCGGAATAGGAGGCGGGCGCGGGTGCGGGTGAAATAGCTAAAGGGAAATACATTGAATCGATCTTTTCTACCCGCGTCCAAAAACGTCTCGTGGAAAAGCAGCCTTAGGCCTGCTTTCCATTGGCGCGTTNACGAAGCGGAAACAAACAATGTTTTCGAGCGTTTCCGCGCGCAGAAACGCGCCAATGGAAAGCAGGCCTAAAGCTAGGCGCACACGTGCGGCAAATCTCGATGCGGTAGGGGTGTTTTTTAAAGTCGACTGACCCGGATAAATGACGAGTCGACAAACAACCCCCGCGAGCCACTTGCTATAACAGGGAAGTCTGGGTATTGGTGATATGCCGGGGATGCAAAAATCACGGCGCGACACGACACCCTATGATCACCCATTACCCAAAACGTCGCTGGACTTGTTTTCCACTTACTTGATGCTCTTGCCTTGGATGTGAATCCATAGATTGTACATGGAATTACTTCAAAAGTAGCCAACAAGTTGAAAATGCCATTCTGGAGGTCGACAAACGTCAGAACCAACTGCAGCATTGCGAATTTCCGTTTTATATGAAATATCTCTAGGTGCTTTCTCGACACTTTGAAGACCAATCCAAGGCCGGTCATAGCTGTGATGGTACTGATCATGTGTAGGACAGAGATGGTGATGACCACTTCCTCACGTGCCTGGATTTGAAATGAAAAAAAACAAATCTGTAAAGTACAAAGGCCTTTAATGAATATAGTAGTAGTGGCAGAATCGCCCAATGCACTCTCACCCCATGTCACAATCTGTCCACGATACAGGGCACGTAACATGATTATACAGTGTGTATCAGAAAAAAGGAAACCGAGATTAATTTGTTAATTTCTTGGACATGGCTAAACATTTTGGAAATTGGCAACCACCATTTATTTGAGTGATTTAACATTTGGGTGCTTATTCCTGTCCAAATGCATCTGCTACTTGCTGGAAGCTTCCAGTCCTCAACCACTCTGTTACCACAAACACACGCTGCTCAGTAAGCTGCATTTTGCTGGTCTGAGAAAATGAACAACCTTTCCAACTTTTTAGAAGTGTGAAATGTGTAACATGCAGAGGATTGCATAGTTTGGAAGCCCAACAAAAACCCAGCACTAGGCAGACAAAGTTCAATTCCAAAATATCTATCTGGTGCAAGACCAGTTCTGACTTTTTTCTGATACACACTGTACATGTACATGTACTCCTGATTTTTGTGAGAGTCCGGGGGGTTAAAGTCCCGTAGATAGCTATGCCTTTCATCTTAAAAACCTGTTAGGCCCTATTTCATGCCCTTGATATCTGTGAAATATCAAGATAAGGGAAACAGACTGAAGTCGGCGATCGGATCGCCGACTTCACTCTGTTTCCCTTTTTCGGAAAATGTCACGTAAAGTAACAGTAAAACACCTACCATTGATTCGTTTCCCACATCCGCCAGATAAGCACTTGTACAGTAAAACAGCAGAGGTCGAATGATGATCACTTGTAGTACCATGTAATACATCTTCATTATATTGCGTCTATGAAAGATAATAGGGAGTTTTCGCAAATCTGACGAAAAACGACGTACGAAATACGAAATTGGACGTCATATCCATGACGTAATTTATTTCTGGAGATGGTTGGTACCACAAATGTCCCATCTGCCAGTGCTTCTTTTAGCTTGTCATGTAAGATCGAAAGAGTTATGGTGCATCTTGAATTTTTAAATTTCCAATTCGTATCAACGAAGTGGAAACGAAAGATAAATTTCAAAGTTTAATATACACCGTATCTCTGTCGTTCTAACGTCATACGCTAAAAGACGCTCTTGCAGCAGGCGATATTTGTGGTACCAGCCATTTCCTGAAATACATTACGTCACGGATATGACGTCCAATTTCGTGTTTCGTACTTCGTTTTTCGTCAGATTTGCGAAAACTCCCTAATAAGAGCAGTCAGCGGTAAATATCAAGAAGTCAACTTCCAGGACTTAGCAAATTTTCGACCCCAACCGGGGTCTTCTTCTGGCTGCACTTTTCCACACTCATAGATTTCAGAAAAGACTGTTATAAGTCCTGGAAGTTGACCTCTTGATATTTACCACTTTGTGTGTCAATTTTTGTGCTTTCTTTGGACAAGAGCAGTCAGCCGCGCATATTGGCAATAGATGGCAGCAAAGTTCTAGCGGACCAATGTACACGAAAATCTACGTGACTGCTGCTCGATCAATAATGACTGGGTCCGCTATATGCATTGAATAGGGCCGTACTGACACCTATTGGTCAACTTGCTGACAGCTCGTACCGACAACAACAACGGCCATCTCGGCCAATGAAATTGCCCGAAAGCAATCTACTAGGGGAAATCTGGCACACTTTTGATTGGTTGTTATTGATGAAATTTACCAGAGCCTCTCGCCCGTCTAGAATCTTTTCAAAGTCACTAGCAGGATATTTTTTTATCCGTAAGTACTGCTTATCGCACACAGCATCGAACTTAGGTACGGTACCAGGATACCGTCCTTGGCCTCGAAAAATCAGCCGATTTGAATCTTGCAACGAGC
>NMRB01003889.1:0-13343 GCA_002633025.1 Notospermus geniculatus | reverse complement strand
GGGGGTAAATGTCCGGGGGGTAAATGTCCTAGAATCGATTTCACAATGTCAGACAAAGAATGACTGCAAAAACATACATGTACTGACTTCACTGATAATATACAAGAAGTCAATCTCCAGACTTCACGAATTTTCGACCCCGACCGGGGTCTTTTTCAAGTGGAACTTTACAATCTGAAACTCTAAAAAAGACTGAGCTGAAACCCGAAGGTGGAACTAACCTGTGTAGACAGGATGAGTGAGCAATTAAGGAAAAAATAGTGTCCAAGCCCCACGGATGGTTGCTGGACCTAATTAAGGGAGTGGATGTAATTAAGGAAAGAAAAGTGTCCAAGCCCCACGGATGGTTGCTGGACCTAATAAAGAGTGGATGTAATTAAGGAGAAACTGATTTAGCTGAAAGAAAAGGGTTTAATAAATATTACATGTGTAATACAAAAAGCACAAAGCGAAAAGATGCACAAAGGTCAACACAAAGTAAGATAATATAAAGGAAGTCAACTTCCAGATTTGTAGGAAAAAAACAGAATGGATAATGCAAATATCACTGAGCAATGAGAAGAATAGGGCGAGGAGGAATAGAGCAAGGGGGGAGGGGAAAACAAGGCCTAGACCAGGGGCTCTATGCTAGGCCCGCTATCGATTCAGCTAGGCCCTGCTGTCCCGGGCGCCCCTTATCAGACACCCTTGTAATCAGAAACCCTCGTCCCTGATGGCCCACGCCTGGGCTAGGGTTGCGCTTCAAACTAGGGTTAAATCAGGGCTAGGGTTAGACCCGGGCCTAGGGTTTGGCCCTGGGCTGTCATTAGGTTTGAAGCTTAGGTTAGAAGCAGTTTTAGTTAGGGTGGCGCCTTGATCATGTTCAGTTTCCTCCAGAATGAGCCCATTATGGCAGTGAGTCGACCCTGCGGATTTTAATACTACTACTTTTTGTATACAACCTGGCCCTGATTTCTCAATTACTGGTGTGTTACTACTGTAGGCCTACACACAGCGAGCTCAACGGAGCTGACGCAGCGTCATGACGCGATTTAGTTTCACGAACTGACGCCACGTGCCTCCACGGGGCACAGCTGATCGCACTTGAAACAGCCTTCCATCCGCTGCAGCTGGCTACTGTTTATTGGTTAGATATTTTCTACTGACCATAACACAAGCATGACGGGTCTGCAGCCGCGGATTTGGTTACTTTCGAACGATTTGATGTTTTCCCCTCCAATTTTCGTGGTTTTCTGGCCAGAAATATGCACGGGGAGCTAGAGAATTTACCATAGATACCAACTTCAGAGTTATGTTACTGCCACATACGGGCGAAAAGCAAAAATCGAAGACGATACGATCGAATTAGGAGTATCTCTGAATATGTCCTGTAAATCCTGCACTCATACACTAAACGGTGTTAAAAATAGACGAAGGGTCAAAAGTCGATACCCCTAAACCAAGGCATGCACCCTACAACGTCACGGCGTTTTAAAGCGCCACTGGGACGCTGTGGTGAACTCTGACGTTACGTCATGGGCAAGGAATTCGTCCGAACTGGATCGCTGTGAAAGTGTAATCTAATGTAAAATGTGCTGAAAATAGAAACTACGGGTGGGACTTTGCCATATACTTTGTATATACATAAATGTACAGGAAAATGCACACGGGTTTGAAAAACACATATTTCACAAAAATTTCCCAACCGATTTTTTCCCGGTTTTCATATATGTATTCTAGGCCATGTTCTGGAGTACATCCCATTGGTTTCCTGCCATTAGAATTTTTTCTGACTTCTTTATCGTTAAAACCACAATCAGAAGCCAAATCAATTTTATCGACCAAAAGAAATGAATGGACAATAAAGAAATATTCAATACAAAATCGATACAGCCACGCTTTCAGAACAAACGCCGGGTGATCGTTGTCTAACACCGTTGTACCTACCTCATCAATAATTGGAGCATTCACGTTTTGGCTCCAAGCTATTTACAAAACACCTTTCCTTCCAGCCTAGTCAAGTCTTATGCTGCGTTCACACCTATTTCGCATCGAAATCGGTTTCCGTAAATCGAAATACGGAAATCGATTTGGTTACGTCGGGTCGGGTCACACTACAACTAAACCCATTTCGATTCGAAACATAACGCGTTACACTCAACCCGAAATAAACTACGTCATGGCGTTAGGCCTACATTGAATGTACACTGTGCAGTACATAACTATTTCGATTTGGCTAATGCGAATCGAAACCGATTCAAATACCGGTTTGGTTAAATCGATATAAAAGTGATCTATTTCGAATTGAGTGTGACGCGTTATATCGGAATAGGCCTTTATTGCGAATTCGATTCGATATAAAACCCTAGTGTGAACACGGCAATACATTACTAATTACATTCACTGTTGGGTTGAGCAACCAATTTTGGGGGCTTGGACTCTTTTCATTCGTTAATTGCTGACCCGTCCTGTTTGGGTTGGATACTTCATATCTAGGCCTACATTTGGGTTTCAGCTCAGTCTTTTCTAGAGTTTCAGATTGTAAAGTTCCAGCCTGAAGAAGACCCCGGTTGGGGTCGAAAAGTTGCACATTTCTGGAAATTGACTTTATATTTATCATCATAGTGTGTGTCGATTTTTGTGCTTGCTTTCTCTTTGGTTATTCCAAAAGGTGGCAAGAACATACTGCGATGCCGCAAGTTACCTCCATCTGTATTTCTAGCGCACTTATTAAGGATAAACTCGGAGAAGGGTGCAGAAGTTAAGCCATTAACAGCCTTAAAGAAACGGACAGATTTACTGAAATTAGCCCTCTCACTCATTCTTGGCCAACCAAGTTCTTTCAGTACCTTGTCATAACTTGAAAATTTCATGGCACCAGAGACAATTAAGGCAGCTTGATACTGAATTGATTCGTACCTTTTGGTTAAAACAGTCTCCCTGCCAGCAAAGAGAACAATACCGTATTCCATTAATGAGCGGATCATAGTAAAATACAGGGTGTTATGAGTAGAACGTGGAAGAGTAAATTTAAGCTTTCTCAGTATATAGGACTACAGACGTTTTAAGCACTTAGAGCCAACATATTCAACATGATCACCCCAATTTAAAGTGGAGTGTAAAAATACACCAAGATGTTTATGAGAATTTACAGATTTAATCGTGCTACCACGAAACTGAAGAAGGTTGTCAACAGTTGAAGGTTGACGCTTAGAGGAGAAAGTCATCTTCAGTTTTAGTTGGATTACGTACAGTCAGAACCAGTTGGCAACTGATAATCGGCGCGTAGTCGTAACTAATCAGTCACAAATACTAGGTGACATAAGCTCTCGGGCGTCAGCGAGTAACTAGTTGCAAACTAACAACATCCAGATCCTGAAAATCGGACGTGTTCAACTTCAGCGACTAGTTGACAACTGTATCCTGGTTATCATAGTCGACATAAGCGCGCCCACGATAGCGAGGAACCGGCATACTGAGAAGACAGCCAATGAAAATAGCTTTACATTCCACGTGCCGACGCCATTCTGACTGATCACATGAGCGTCGAATCACCATGTTACTTAAAATCAAAAGAAACCTGTGTCGACATAAGCACTCAAAAGACGGCGATAAACTAGTTCCAGGTAGTTGCGACCGATCGGTATTTTTCTACTCGGTGGCGACATAAGTTATCAGTTGCAACTTGTTGACGCTATTTCTATCACAGCGTAGGGCGACATAAGCGAGGCTTAACAGAGGACGCAACATCGTCGAAGACACCAATAAGGGTAGAATCATCTGCGAAAAGGTAAATATCCGATTCAACTATTTCAGAGAGGTCATATTTATAAAAAATCAAAAATAAGATCGGGCCCAGGCTGTCGACAGAAAGATGCAATACAGTGGTCCTTTAACATAAATGGCAACTCCGCCAGCCCTAAAGCCACGGTCTTTCCTAAAAATCTCGTACCCATCCAAGTGAATTGATGCGTTATCTGTATTTTCGTTCAACCAAGTTTCAGTTAAAGCTATACAATCATATTGCTCAGTTGCTAACATGTAAAGGGGTGAAAATTTACCAGGTAAACTCATTAGACTTCGACAGTTTAGACGGCAGTAAGATAAAGGTCGAGTATCTGCTTCACCGACAGGCCAAGGTTAAGTTGAATATCCCCAGCAAGGATAAGACAGAAGTAAATATAACTGACGATGGTCATGTTAGAAGAAGTAATGCTAAATACAATAGACAGCAGGAAATTCACACAAATGGTACAGTTAATTTTCGTGTGTAAATTATTGTAAGCAGCCAAATAAAACAGACCNTCTTATCCTACAGATGGTGGGAACAATAACAGAGCAGAGAAAGTACAATGCTGGAATGACAATGGTGTGTACAGTACATTAATTGGTCAGTTGGTAATGTGCTAGAAAACCCTGATCCCTGTTAAGCCCACACTTGATGGAATTCAACTTGCTGATGAGTTTTTGCTCCGCAACATGTCTTTGTTTAATATCCTTGATGGGGCCTTTCAAAACTGTAATTCTCATGTCATCTATATGGTGTCCTGCACTAAAGGAAGGAAGTCAACTTCCAGATTTGTACAAGAAGGAAAAACCAGAATGGATAATGCAAATCACTGAGCAATGAGAAGAATAGGGCGAGGAGGAATAGAACAAGGGGGGGGGGGGAACAAGGCCTAGACCAGAAGGCCCCCCTTCGAATGGTCATGGTCTCTAGCCATAATCCCTCGCTGAACAATAAGACCGGACTTTGATTCCAGGGGGACTTGATCCCTGTCCGGTCTGGTCCGGCTCTTCTGACCCGAACCGTTTTCATGCCGCGATTTCGCGCTGGCCTGTCACTTTCACAGACAAACAATGCGATAGCAAAAGATTTCTATCGTTGAAAAAGTAGAATCAAATTTTCAAGGCCTGTGAAATATCCACGTGCTCTCCGCCACAGAAATCGCGTCAGTGGGTACAGGCCTAGTTGAGCCGTGGTGCCTTGTAGTTGCGGAGAATTTTGCCTGTAAAAGTGCCGAAGAGGTTCAAAGCACCTAATGGAATGGTACCACTGTGACCATCCATCCGGTGGTGGTATATTACTCCGATCCCGATTCTGGTGAATTGAGACACAAAAGTTTTGTGTTCGTTTCCGATCTGGCTGAGCACAACGCAAAGTCCGTCGCCGCCATCATTACAAAGCTGGTCGTTTTGCTGAAGGAGCAGTTGCCAACCGGTATTGAAACTGTCCACTACTGGACAGACAGCCGTCTTCGCGATACAGAAATCGTCATATGTTCAGCTTCGTTTGCAATCATCACTCCCATAAGGGGACCGTAAGGGAACCGGCCGGCACCGTACGAAATTGGCCAAAATGTCTGTTTTTACTCCCCGTACGTGCCCCGGAGTAGATATGTGACCTAGGCTTAATGCGTACGTCAGGTCACACTGCGATTGCTTGCGCTGCGACGGAACAGTCGACATCAAGTGTCGCAAGCACGGCCAGGTCACAAAAAGAAAAAAACGTACGATCATCGTAGAACAGGCGGCATCAGCGCACAGGGAATCGTAACCGTGTTCAGGTCACCTACGAATGGATTACGCCCGTCGGGATAACACAGAACAGTCGACCAGCAAAGGTATCAACAGCCCCACGACGTGTCAGCCGCGGTATTTGGCGGTACTAACTGCTAATTATTCTACCCAACAGCTGACTTACTTACGAGATTACATGAGATGCGCGCGCAGCTCTACCCATAATGCACTTCGTCGCGCAACATGGCGGCTATGTAACGGAATACCCAGTTTGTGTACCGTTTTTCTACTGGTTTTCATGTTTTACTTCGTTCTATACAAGTTTGGACTATTGCTGTACTTGTCAGTTGAATACGGATTGTTTTGAACTGCATTCGGTGAGTTTTACGGCGCTGAGCTGCAAGCTTAGCGTGTGTTTTCTAGATCGTCCGTGAGCGGGCGGGAACTAGGTCAAATCGTAATCAGCCTCGTTTTCGGTCCCCGTGCGCGGGTACCGCGCTCTATGCAACTACCAAGATGGCGGAGCATGAATTCAACTTGGCGGAGTCGCTTTTCCGTGAGGAAAAGGACAAAAACAAAGCTAAGAAGGCAGCTAAAAACCCTTCAGAGAAAAATTCCACGTCTGGCAAAGGCAAGGAATGTACTAGGCCAGCTGCGGCTGGTGAGAAACGGCCTGAAAAACCAAAATCGAAGCCTGCTCACACCATGTCAGCCTCAGATGACGATGACAGCAGCAAGCGGGCCCCTGCGGGGGGACTGCAGATCACTCGTGGAGAGCTGAGGTAGGCCCTGACGATGATGATGGGGTGCTGGACTTACTCCTACAGGACACTGAGCCTAAAAACGATGATGAGGAGCAGTTGCAGGATGACCTGCTCCTGGAACTGCAGCAGGATATTCTTTGCCCCTCTGAAGAGTTGGGCCCTGCCATAGATGGGAAGCTCGCAGAACTTATCGATGAATTGTTTGTTTGCCACATGTCTGAGGACAAAATAAAGAAGCTTGGTGACAAATATCATCGGCCAGAAAATTGTGAAAACGTCTTGTCGCCAAGGGTAAACCAGGAAATCTGGGATCTGCTCGAGAAAGAACGTAAAACGGCAACCAAGATGAACGATATCGGGTTGGCGAAAGTCGCGAACCGCCTTGCTAAAGGCATTTACCCGTTGACACAGTTAGTCGACAATGTGTTCTGCAAGCGCCAAAAAGGCAAACCGGTGGACACTGGGGAAATCATCAGACTAGCTATGGACAGTCTCTCCCTGCTGGGGTCCTCCATGCAAGAACTGAATGTATTTAGGAGATCTTGCATCAAGAGAGTGCTGCCTGGAGTTAGGCGCATCGCTAACAAGTTTAAGGAGGAATCTCCGCTGTTGTTTGGGCCTGACCTACAGCAGAACATCAAAGATGTCATGGAAGGTGACAAGCTTGGCTCGGGCTTCTGTAAATTTGCCAAAGGACAGAAACATCCTGCCGGTCGTCAGGGAGGGCCCCCATCAAAAAGACCGCGAACCGGTGCCCCGGCAGCAGCTCTGGGCAGTGCTACGGGATATCTGAGCAATTATGGAACTTTTGGTTACCCTTTCCAAACCCCGCAGAATCAGGGGGAAGCCACGTCGGGTGCGCCGTGACTGCCAATGAGTGGACGCCCCTTCACACCGATGGCAGCTCAAAGGAAGTTCCAGTAGGCCTACCAGTATGGATACAACCCACAGTACCAGTATCAGAACATGCAGCACCAAAAGCAGAAAGCGGTGGGGAAAAAGAAGTAAAAACCAAGGTAAGAAACTTTGACAAATTCATAGACCACGCTGAAATACGTGCCCAAAAGGCAGTTGAGTGCTTTCAAGCTGGCAATATAAAGAATCACTTTGATTATTGGAGGTCGCTGACCTCTGACACCAGGATTTTGGAGCTAATCAAGGGTGTTTCGTTGAAATTTGACTCGGTGAGTATATGTAGATTGGGGGGATCCAGACGGAAGATGGGAAATCGGTTATGGCAGCGGCCAAAACACTAAAATTTAAGCATTTTCCCTTGAAAAGTGCTATTTTTTCAGGTGTCAAAAAAACATGAAAAGTACCTAAAAAGTAGCAAAATTGCACTGCCGCTGCCCAAAACCTTTCACATCGTCTACTTGGACCCCCCAATCTACATATACTCTGAGGCAGCACCTTTTAATTGAGGTAGTACTGTTTTCCGCTAACACTCTGTGGTCACATCTGGTCTGAGCATAGAGGCCTATGCATCCGTTCAGCCTATATAGGTCTCTATGCACAACTCCATTTTTTATTTTTTAAATGCTTGAATTGAATTTGCACATGTTACGGCTGACGCCTGATAGGATCAATCAAACGCCGGTCATAAATCTTATTTTGCGCAGAGTTCAATTATGTTTATATTAGGTTGGTGATGCTGGTTTGCAAGGGTGCGGCACTAGGCTTGCAAGCAGTAAGCAATGTGTGTGACTTATTGAGAGGATGCCACGGCTTTTCAAGAAGCCATATTTACTTCTTAATTGGTTTGGCCAACCACTGCCAAAAGTACAATGAATTTCTATTCTGTGGATTATCACTCCACATCATAAAAAACAACTTTCCTAAAGTCAGAGCCGCTTGTGCGAAAATATGGCCGTCATAAAGAACATCACGGCAGAGTTGAAGTGCTAGCAAAAACTGACCTTAAAAGGTGAGTAATCGCGTAGCGTCAACAAAGTTGATTCTTAACATTTGTGTGGTACTTTTCACTAAGGGAGAATTATGATATCCCTCATTGGGAGACGATTTTGGTGAAAAAGCTTTTTTCCTGGTTTCTTATTCAGAAGCACCTGCTGAGTTACATGGTGCAAATGGTTTTTGTGTCTGAAGCTTATAAGTTACATTTTTTGGTAATTTTGTACCTTTCAGTGCTGCCATCTCTTTGAAAAGACTTAGCGAGTTTTGGAACTAAACAACAACAGTGCTGCCATCTCTTTGGTAACAATTAGCGAGTTTTGGAACTAATCCTGCAAGGATCATCAAAAGTGCTGCTATCTCTTAGTCGTCCTCGGAACTAAACTCTAGTTTATTAGTCGCAAGAGTAAAATGTATCATAACTCTTGTTCCTCTGAAATTAACTATTTTTCCGGCTTGTGAATCAGTTATCTGGAATGTTATGTGGTTTGTTGCTTTATTTACAGCTCTCTCACAATGATTAGGCTCATATCTTTGAAGTTTAATCTGCTCACCATCATCGATTGGAATTGTGCATAAAATGTCTGAGTGTTTATTGTTGAGGAGTGTATGTTCTTGATTGACTAAGTTGCATCTCAAAAAGAGATCTGTAACATAAAATGGCAAGGGTTTGGTTGAGTAATATGTACCTTTTGTAGTGAAGGTTTCCTGCTTGAACCCAAACCATTTATTAACTATGTCTACATCGTGTTTTGTTAGCCTATTGTAGTAAGTTTTTCTCACTTTCAAATTTAAATTAGTTGTAATAGGAGATACGCCCCTAGATTCCACAACCGAACTTTCGTTGGGCTCTCTTTTCTGAACCAACATATCAAAGTTAAATTCCTTATCTTCTGTTAAAATAATCACGATATAGTTGTTATCACATTCAACTTTAACGTGATTTATCTCACTATCTTCAATTATCTTCTGCCACTCATTACAGAACTCATCTAAGCTGAAATGTCTGTTCAGTGGAAACGTATATTCGTTTTCATCAATAAAAGGTGTATCATAATAATTTTGCCGCCTTTCTTCAATAGATACACATTGAGTTACTGCTTCTTCCTGTGGTACTCTCGGGAATTTCTTAGCTCCCTCTTCACAAACTTCTCTAGCATTTATAACTTCACCTTTCTCCTCATGTTTTTTAGATGAAATCAAGTGAAAAACCTTCACATTTTCTGGTAGAAAATCTCCAGACCACCAAGAGTTGTAAAATGATACACTCTTTAAAGTAATAGACTCAATAAAATGATAATTCTCCAAATAAATATCAAATGTAGCTTCTTCACATTCTGACTCATCAATGAAATAGTCTACCTCCATTTAATTCATAATAATTTGGAGGAGCCGACGGAGTTAATTCTGATGGTGTAACTGGTGGAGGCAAATAATAGTAATAATAATGATAAATGTGATGATTCACCGAAGGTCTTACTGTTTCTTCAACTTTTCTATCATCTCGTTTTGGGCTAACTTTTTTCCTTCTTCTAAAAAAGTCTTTTTTAGTGCTTCTACATTAATATTTTGATTTGCAGCAGTTTCTCTTTGCTTTTTTCTTATGCCATTCTTTAAGACAATATATTTCTCCTTTTCACTGGTAATTAGTGCAAACTCTTCTTGTGTTATATGCGAATCTGATAAAGCCTTACTAATCAGATTATTAACAGTATTTAATTTTGAGACTGCTAACATTCCTATTTTTTCATGTTTCTCAATTTTACTCTGAATGTCCTTCTTTTTCCATGTTAAGCCCGATGAGAGCAAAGCAGCACCAATTGTTACACCTCCTAATGCAAAACCAATTGGGGCTGTAATTACACCAGCTATTGCACTCACCCCAACTGAACCAGCAGCAACACTTGTAAAATTTAAGACATGACTAAAAGCCGTCATAACATTAAATGCCTTCATGTACTTAGAATGTATAGCTCTTCTAAATTCTATTTCATCCTCGAAAAACTTTTTTATTTCTGAAATATGATGTAATCTAAATTCCGTAGAGGTTGGTAAATCTGGGTACAATCTTTTAGTTTCACTTTCTTCACCCAGCTTATCGGCCATTTATTTAGTAAGATTTAGACGAGTCTGGGATGCCGATGGGTCCGGGTTTAGGTGGTTCGGGTTTAGGTTTAGGCGGTTTAGGTTTAGGTGGTTTAGGTTTAGGCTCTTCAGGTTTATGTGTTTCAGGTTCAGGTTCAGGTTCAGGTTCCACAGGTTCAGGGATACACCAGTCACCGTCAATTATTACTAGACTGGTAGAAGAAGGGTTAAACCCAGAAAAAATTAAATCTTACACGAAACATGTGTCACTATGTCTGTTGAAGACTCCTCAATCACATAGTAAAAATCCCCATCAATCCCACTTGGGGAAAAAAATTTACGCGCTTTTTAAACTTTATCGTTAAACCCAGAACTGAACTTTGTACAGGAGAATTGAGACCGGATGTACAACTAACTTTTGAACGGTTGGATTTACACCCAATAAATGTATTACAAACAGATAGAAACATGGTGCCTCTTAATCGAAAAAAAACATGTTTTTTGTAATTTTTAACTAGTTATGTAACTGGAAAATGTGTTTTTATGTATTTTGACCTATTTTGTGTTAATTTACATAAAATGTCATTTCTTATTGCATAAAACAATTAAAAACATGCTTATCTGCTTCTAAAGTGTCATGTTTCTATCTGTTGGTAATACATTTATGGGGTGTAAATCCAACCATTCATAAGTTAGATGTACATCGGTTCCCATCCTCCTGTACAAAGCTCTGTCTTGGGTCCAATGATAAAGTCAGTTCCAAAAATTCAAACCTTAATAAAAAATTTTCCCCAAAGGGGATTTATGGGGATTTTCAGTATGTGATTTCTCAGAGTCATATGCATAAAATGACATAAAAATCGTTCACCCCTTAATTTTTTCCAGGTTTTGGGAAAAAATTGGTCTCTTCTACTAGTCTATACAGGTTCTGGAACCGTAGGAACTGCTTCATCTACAGGTGGCTCGGATTGAATAAGTGATTCAGCTACAATGTTTGTCTCTTCCAGTACTTTTTGCCAATTCTGCGGGCGCTTTCAATAACCCCAATATCTACTCATTTAATTTTCAAAATTTATGATTAATCATGAAATGGCAGCCAAGCTGATGATAATTGAGTACTGAACATCCGCTCTATTAAATTTTATTTTTTTATTTTTTTCATCAGTGATCCAAAGCCTTAATTTGCTAAATCTTTGATTGCAAGGTCGTGACGTCCTTGACCCTGTTAACTTGTATTGTAGCATTTCTCCAAAATCACATTCTTTAATTGGTAATCTGGCTAATACATCACTTCTCTCGCCATTATAAAGTATATGTTCTGTGTTAATTATATCACAGTGAATAATGAAATAATCGAAAGGTTTGAAGTTAATTGGTGTGTCACCTCTTATCACTACTTTTGCTCTATCTATTGCGGCCGGACCAACATATCTATTATCAAGGCCTAATAATTTTTTAGAATGTTCATCTATAAGAATTTTATAATCATCAGCAGTACGACCTCTAGCTATACTAAATAAAATTTGTATCTTTGCATCATAAGGACGTACATCAGACGAAATCCTATTTCTATCTATACCTTTTTTTTGTAATTGGTTTTTAAATTCCTTGTTGAATAAAGGTAATGTATAAAATCCATCTGGTATAATAACATGTTTTCCACGATTATCTTCATAAACAACAAATCTATTATTATTTCTTGATCGTGAAATATTGTAAAATGTACAAGGTATTCCTGCGTAAATAAGCCTGATGCTTTCTACATTATTTACTTCTTCATCTAATTGAATTGTTAAATCATCTACTTCTTGATCAGGATAATTTTTGGAATCAATCAATAGAAGTTTTTCCGACTTCGTCGCAGAGCTCATTTATTCCATAGAAAATATCGGCTTTGCCGTCACTTCGTGAATATTTGTTTTTTGGGCGGGTTTTTGAGTTTGCTCCGGCTTTATCGCCATTGTAGGTTTTCCCCACTTACACCAAACTATTATACCACCAACAACAATTAAAACTGATGGCAATAATAACCATGAGGGTTTTGAGGGTTCGGCTCTTCGTGATTCGTCAGCTCTGGCTTCGCCAACTTCGCCTACCTCATCAGTAATCGATGAAACGGGAACAGAGTTCGACTGTGTCAATCCCGAAGGGTGAACAGAGTTCAATAAAGCTTGTTTTCTCTTTTTAAATTCTTGAGACCTTTTCCCTAATTCTCTACTCCAAGCTGACCTCTTTTCTGATCTAGGTTTTTTTGGTGGTGACACATTCGTCACTGTTGTCGGTTGATTCTCCATTGGTTTCTCCGGTTCGACTCTCTCCGGCTCCATTTATATCCGTTGAAATCAAAGAAGTATCCCTAACACAATTTCCAAATGTTATTAAACTTGTAGATGCAATTGCCATTAAAAATCCCATTTTCACAGTTAACCATCCTGTCCATCTATCCATTTCACTATTTACAATGTAGTCATTTCTTAAGTCTTCATAAAGCTTATCTTCATCACTAATAGGAAGTAGCCAAGTTGCTAGTTTAGAATAAGATTTGAGTACCATCTTACCAAAAGTATCATTAATTCTAGCTGATATTGTGCTTGTGTAAAGCCTGTGCTATTTTATTAAGTCTTTTTCAAACATGTTGTCAAGGTCTTGAAAAGTAAGTTGTTTCCCAATAAACTCTTTTGTCTTACCAGTTGCAACTAAAATCTCTAAATCTGTTTTAGCGTGTTTACCTTGTTCAGACAACAGTTGACAAGGATTTTGACTAAAATTAACAGGATTTGCACTAGGATTAACTGGTTGTTGAATTTTAGTTGAACCTAGTTGATTTCTAGTTGGAGCTAGTTGGTAACTGTTAGTCGGTTGTTGGTAACTGGTTGAAGGTAAAATACCCATATTTTTCATTGCATTATCTACAGCTTGTATTTCAGCGTTATTCATCATTTAATTAACAAGAAATCATGAGGAAATTGTAATCTCAACACACGTTTTGCATTTGTATTGTCTTTTAACTCTTTTAGTACCTCATTTCTGTCTTCTTTAGGGATAATAGCGTTTTCTTCTAAAGCTTGTTTCATTGCATTTTCATCT
>NMRB01003888.1:29333-50035 GCA_002633025.1 Notospermus geniculatus | reverse complement strand
CTGAATTGTCTTCCGCAAACACAATAAAGGATGAAGTTAGTGCTGTGGTTGACACCGTTTAGAAAATCAGCGAACGGCCACAGGCAGGATATCATCACATTTTTTACATCAACATCGGGAAGATGGTCTAGCGGAATAAATAACATAATGTGAATTATAGCAAGTGGAGAAAGAAGGAATAAGAATGCCACACTCGCAACCAACAACATGACGGTCATGCTGTTGAGGTGTGTCGTCGATCCTCGTGAATTCTGTAACTGTCTCCGCTTGTTCCGACTTCTGATGACGTTATACAGGATCGAGGCGTTAAAGAAGACGATACAGATGAAGGGGAGACAGATAGATAAAATGGCGGTAATGAACCGGTCCGCAAGGTAAATCAGTCCACAAAAGGAAAAAATAGATTCATTACAGCCACAGAATCCATCTGAGTTGATTCGATTGATGTACAGTTGATGACAAAAAGCAGCGAAGTTCATGGTTAACATACCCATAATAGCAACGTATGTCCATTTTCTTGTACACAGGACCATGGCCTTCAGAGGGTATGTAACAGATATCCATCTTTCAAGAGTGACCAGTACGACCATCCAATGAGAAGTGGACGGGACGAAAACTGAGAAAAAGGAGTTAAGAGGGCAGGCTGCGTCAGTCCATGCATTCCACACAACAGAAATCTCAAATATAAACTCAACTATAGCTCCCTTTAGGGTATTACAAAGTAAAGTAGCTGTGTCAAATAATGCAAGCGCTATTAGTAATATTCTGGTTGACTCCTGGCCAATCTTGCTAACAGTTACCACTGCAATTGTCAATGAATTTAACATTAATCCTAATATGATGATTATTGGTAAACCGATTTTGGCGACATCCAACATCGGAAGCAACATGACAATCAAACGTTCTAATGGATCATCGTAAAACGGATCATCGTAATAATCATATCCTTCAGCTGTTGTGAAATCTCCTGCAGCCTTGATCATAATGAAATGGTCCATGGACCATGTGCTCACCTGGGTGAAAGTACCAAAAGAAAGAACAAGTGTCAACTCAATATGTTCCAGGGAAACATCATACCAGGTTCGAACTTTCTTTGTGGTATTGTTCATGATATGAAAGGAAAGAGTCCCAAGGAACTTCCCTCCAGATCAGATCAGCCACACGTCAGTGAGGAGGTCTAGGACTGGTGAGAATGGACAGAATATTCCCAGGAATGTCCACACACAGATCACCCAAGTATATGTGAGGGGAACTGATTTGGTGAACTGGTGAAAATTCCCCCGAGCATTCCTTAAATCTGTGAGGGGTAAGGATTAGAACAACTGGTGGTAAGGGAAAAATTGTCCGCAGGAACGTCTACCGAGATCAACCACATACATGTATCTGGAGAGAGATACGGACGAGGAGATGAGAGAAAGGGAAAAAATGTCCCCAGAAACATACCTTCAAATCAGTCACACGTCTCTGGTGGAGAAGAGATGAAGAGGAATGTGAATGATTCGAAAGAATGTCCCTAGTAACTTCTCCCGTGATCAACCACCCGTCATTCTGTGATCGAGCACGGACGAGGACAGGTGTGAGAGGAAAGAGTCCATGGAACATCCCTCGAGTTCAGCCACACGTCGAGGAGGCCGGTAACTCTCCCCAGTTTTTAGTTGGCCTTGACCCACTAAACACTGGCATGATTGGCACCAAAACTGAAGGATAATCAATAGACGGCGCTGTTTGACGAGATATCCAATCACAAGCCATCATCACAGGTTTAACCGACGCCGACGTAACAAGATCTCTGATTGGCTATGATACGTGTACAAAATGTACACTGTATATTCATACTTTTTTCAGATTGGAAAGTCAACAATGTCCCCTGAGATCAACATAGTGGGGGAATTAGAACAGCAGGACGGACAGGAAATAATGTCCCCAGGGAGGCCTGTGGCGGTACGGATGAGGAGAGCGTGTGTAGAAAGGACAACATGTTCCTGGGAACATCTCTCCGTTGGATATCATTCAGACCGCAGATTTAGGCCTGTCTACGGATAATTCACCAAAATTTTTAAAAATGTAGTTTTGAAATGGTGAATTGTGCGGGCCGCGAAATTATTTCTTTGTATCACTTTTTATTGCCGCGCGACCAGTTCGCTTTAAACAGAGGCGTTACTCTACCTTGTCTTGTCTTGTCGTTGTCTCATCCATGATTCCGAGTCGAATAAATCACTCAGCCCGTCTCATTCAACTTACTCCTTTTCAAGGCTATAAAGTGTAAAATCTCCCAATACCAAGAATGTTTTATCGGAACACCCATTTTGAAATAATTATTTGTAGTACATGTATGTAGCGACTGAAGCCACTTCCGTAGTTCTCCAGTGGGCTGCTTGGCCTCGATTCAAACAGATCTCTTCCCGAATCCAACACGAAAAATAATGAGTACGTGTGTTCATGGAGTCTGAATATAATATGCAGAAATTGCACGAAGTGAACAGTATACCGCGAAAAAGAAAAACTGTGGATGAAATTACTGCTGTGAATTATAGTATTTAGAAAATTGCTCCAACTTAAAAATGAAACGATTGTCAGCGATGCAGCGAGCAGAGAGTAATAGTGCAAACGCCCGTCATGCAAACGGGAGGATCAAATTACGTAACAAAACATCTACCGGTACCGCCATTTCTCTTACCGGGCACCACGGTGAGATTTTAATTTTTGTCATTTTCTTTGTGCACAACAGATGTATACTCCACGCAGCGTTGAAATTTTTTGATACTTGGACGAAAATTTCAACAACGCCATTGACGCTAGATCATCCTGAAAATCTTGACATCATCGTCGGCGGGCTGGTCTAGGCCTATCACGTGACACGAACTTCTTTTTCAAAATGGTATTATTTGCAGAAAACAGTATTTATCTTGTCGAAAATGAAACAGAATAACTTTATTACTTTATATCTACTCCACCGATGTTTGTATCACTCTATACGTTTATGCACCTATCTTCAACGATCTATATTTAAAGCGTAGAAAACGACGTGATGGGTAACCGCTTTACAAATAGAAGAATTTCTACAGTTCGCTCCGCGCGCGCACTACTTTTCAATATGGAAACCTAGCGTCGATACTAGTGGTGATACATGTATTCTCAGATATCGCCACCTAGCGTCAAGTTTACAACAGATGAAGCACATGGCCTGCTGATTCAAGGAAAGAATGACGTCAGAAAAAAATGTCCTCGGAACAAAGCACACTGTACACTCAGTTCCGTCAAGAACATCGAGCCAGTCTATCTTTCACTTCGACTACTTGCAGTCAACTGATTTCATCTACTGGCATATTGACCCGTGGCGAACACATTTTGAGGGATGTGTGTTTGTCCTTGAATATCCTGTGGTAGAGGGTCTGTTGCTTTATTGATGAGTGTGTTTGGAAAGGGTATGGGTAGGAATCCATTTGTTAATCGTTAACCGTCAAATCCATGAACAGTGAGGAGTTTTGACTCTCTAAACAGCAGCATCACGTCTGGTCTATTACACCTCTTCAGTCAGCCTCGGAATGCCAAGATGACCCAGATTCATGGTATAGGTTCACATGAGTCCTACTGCGTATCTGTTTACCAGCTACTCGTAGGTCACTGGCGACATTCTGAGACTGTCTTGTAGATGGCAGCACAGGTCACCACATATCTGATTTTATCTATTTTTCCTACAAATAATCTCTTCATTTAAAATCAAAATGCCGTAAGGGCACTCTCCTTCTATTGTACTGTACACATCGACTGCTCTTCGTAGGCTTGTACTGAATACTATGTGTGTATCCCAGCATTGATTTCATATTTTATTCCAATTGCAGTCCTAAAACCGAAGACAAACTGAGGACCTTTTGCCCCCCCCCAAGCCAAAAAAGCTAGCTACGCCCCTGCATGCGTACCGGTACCATGTCCGGCCGAGCTCGAATCTGAGACTTCAGAGGTGACATGCCCCTCTGTTTCCATGGTTTCCATTACTTACAAACACTCTGGCAGACCCCTTTCTTCACCCGTGTTGTCCGAATACCTGGCCAGACTGGTCCGCCCCTGCCCCCGAAACGCGCCGCTACATGTATACCCGTATTTCCGAGGCGTTAAGCAAGGTTCATTGGCACACGGAATTGGTCCGGTTCATGTCCGTAAAAAATCTATCAAATGGACTTCGGCGTTGTCGTATCCGGAAAACTAGGGGCAAACGGACTGGAAACGGATCGGATCCGTGTGCCAATGAACCTTGCTTTACGAGGGTAGGGGATCAGTCGGTCTAAATACCTAGCGCAACATGGATCATCAGGCGGATTATGCACTGGTCCAAAAACAGATAAGCGAGCTATCTTGCTTATCTATTTTTGATGGGCGTTGGTTCATGAAACCAGCAGCACATTGCAATGAAAAGAACAATTCTTGAAAAGAATGACAATTTTACAATGACAATTACATGTAATACATGGTAATTACATTCTCTTTCGTAGTGGAGTAGACAGTCATTTATCAGCAGGTTCTTTGGTAGGGGCAAACGTATATCAATAGCAACATTGATTGAAAACAACAAAAATGGGTCCAAACATGAAAGTATCATACACACATGTACATGTAGATTCCAATCTAACTCAGTCATATGGTTTTTAAAAGCGCCGATAGCTTTGTACAGGGATCCCAAGTGCATCAGCAGCCGACATAACCGCCCGCACGAAATCGCCGAAATTCTTGAAGTCGTCGCCTTCCGTTTGGAGACGTTCACCGATGACTTGCCCGACGAGTTCCCGGGGGTAGCCGAGGTCCATGAGCCGCTTGGCATGATCTGTGTCCAGCCGGCTTCGAATGACCCTTGGTTCGACTGGGCGTCGCCAAGTGTTTACCCTCGCCTCTGGTGCCCGGTGTTCCGTGGACTGGGTCACTGGAGAAGGCTGCGTGGTAGATGTACTTTCTGCGATGGGCCGTGAATGAAGAAGACGCTGCTCCACCTTGTGTTGATTGCGTAGAACATTGAACTCCGGGTTGACGATCTCGTAAAATTCAAGCACGCTCTGGATAAAGTGGAAACCTTTTTCGGCGATCAAGAACTTGCAACTGGCGTTGAACCGGGCGTGTTCAATCCAAGGCTCGTCGTGACACTCCCACTCCCTTAGGCCAAGATTACAGGAGTAACAGACGGTTCTGTCGCCGTCCCTTTTGGAGAACATCCCAGCCTCGGCCAGTGATGACGCGCTAACTTTTCCTTCCCAGTCCGAAAACGTTTCAAATCTTGAACTATAATCTGCAAATTGGGGATGTACTGCTTCGCTATATTCTCTTGTCAGTAACTGTGTTGCCTCAGGACCTAACCTCTGTACGATGCCTGTCGCCTGCTGACCCAACCCCTGTGCTATCCTTGTCTCCGGTTGGCCCGACCCTTGGTTTCTTTCCGACACAACTTGACGTCCATCAAACATAGTTGGGCAGACGACTCGTCTTTTACCTAAAATGAGAAAAGTACATTGCTCTTGAAGATTGACTTTAAAATAACGAAGACTCTTAATGTCATGGATCTCCGTTGTCTCCACGTGAGGCAACTCTACCTCTTGGCTGACCGGCGAGGTCGAATCGGCAGGCTCTCTGACGAAGAGGCCTATGCCCTAAGGCCACGGTTATTATATTCTTTGGTTTACGGGCACAAAGATTTTGAGCCCAGGTACGGAGGACGGAATAAAAATAAAAAAAAACTTTGGTTCAGTTCAGTTTTTTCATTTTCACCTTTTGAATGACAAGTAAGAAAACTCGGAGGAAATAAAAAACCAAAAAAATCTTGACAAATGCCTCTTTTCTGCTTCTCTCCGTCCTCGCTGCCAGGAAATAGGCGTACGCCAGTTGGTTTTATTTATTTAGCAGTCGTGACAGCTGAAATCAAGGTCGGCGGGAATATTAAAAAACAACTCCATTTATTGGTTTTTTTCTTAGAAGACCTCCTTTGAACTTCGGAGGCAATAAAAGAAAGTGATTTTCCCAATTTTATTTTTTTTTCGGAATGGCATTTTGCCACGTCGGCGGGCCCGTAAACCAAAGAATAAAAAAAGTGTGGCCTAAACAGGAAAATGTTGACGATACAGGGTGGCCCAAAAACGCACAAGCATATTTCAACTACCATGACTCGAAAACTGCTGATAGCAATAGAAGGAGAATCTTTCAAGAAGCAAGTAAACACCACGAGAGACACCTAGCTTTTAACTGCTTTATCAACTACTGGAAAGGGACGTGCAACCAGTCAATTTGCCAATCCAAAAATCGACTAGTTCCATATTCGTCCTCTGCGCTTTGCCATCGACAGCGGAAGTATTCTCCGGCTACTCCGGTTTTCTCCTACTCTACCAAGGCTACTCTACATTGTATTGGCTATAGAGCTGTCTATTCAATATCATACTAAAATTTGACAAGAGTTTGTTTGTTTGTTTGTGTGTTCGCGATTTTCTCCGAGACTAATGAACGGATCGCCGCCAAACTTGATANGAAATATTAAGATATTAACGAAAATAACAATGCTGTTCAGGCCTATTGACGTCATGACGTCACCGAGATTGCCGTCGCGTCATCCGTGACGTTGGCAACGTCATGTGCGGCGGAATGACGTCATTAGGCCACTCGAACGGGGATGAGGTCATTAGGGATGTTCCGAGTCTCGAATTCCACTCCAGAGGATTCCTTTTGGGGAACTACGTCATCAAATACAACGGGGTTTTCCAAAGCAATGGTGTTTACTCATTCTAGGAGAACGAACAGAACCCGCCTGGGTGGTAAATTTATCTCCAACTTGAAAAATCCGAAATTGTGCACCTCGGAGTCGGAGCGGGAGTCGGAATCGGACCAGTTCTCAACCTCGCATTACCGCCACCAAGCGCTCCTATAATGACGCATGAATTTAGCAGTTCCGCCACCAAACGGGTATTGCCTAGTTAAAGCAAATGGCTCGCGGGGTTTGTTTACATTTTTGGTGGTACCTCCCATAGAGAGTGAATCTCGCCTCCAGGCAAAGCCGTGCTCCAGCCATATGCGAAACCTGTGCACATATGCTAACGTAAATACTGGGGACGAGGTTCCATTAAAAATTTGTTAAAATGGGTTAATGACGTTTTCAAATTGAGTCGGTCAAAATGTACATTTTTGTGCTATTCACGTTGATTTCGAAGCGGTAGATTTTGCAAAATACGCCTCCGAAGTTTGGCTGTCTAATGCATTTCCCATTAAACTAAAATCCTTCTTTCGCCTTTTTCTCAAAACGACGCTTGATTTGAGGACATGTCAACAAACAACTGTCAACAAACCCCGCGAGCCATTTGCTTTAACCCTCACCTCCGTCGGCCTTCGCTTGCTGTCTGTGAACTTGTTATAGAGAAAATAGACAACTGATGCAGGAAACGTGGAAGGACTTTGTGACAGGCCTTCTGGACTCAATATCTCTCGGTGTGGTATTAACACACGCGACAGTTCTCGCACGTGATGCCGCCTTTGAATTTCAAGTTCCTACAAGAAATAGAACCAGAAAATAAGGGCACTTGAAAACAAACCTGAACCGTGAGTTATTTTCTGGTTCGATCTGATTATGCATAATTTGGCAACCTGGTAGAAAATAATGTTATTTTTTTAATTTAAAAATTATTCCCTTTTTTAATTTGAAAACGTATCTCTTAAAACACACATGGGTATGGACTGCTAGCCCTGTTTACACTACATAAAAACCCGCGTCTCACCCGGGCTTTTTCTGTCTACCTGTTAAAAGCGCGGGTCTAATAGACCCGGGGATGAAAAGTCCGGGCTTTTTGAGCCCTCCGATTTCGAAGGGTTTTTGAAGGGCTTAATTTAGACCCGCGTCTCCTGCGGGTTTTTAAGTAGTGTAGACGCAATAGACCCGGGCTTTGTCTAGTTCTTGAACACCGCAACAGGCGGCGTGTCTTGTGGGCATGCGCGGTAAAAAGCCAGCAGTCCAATTTAGCGCCTCCTCTTTGTGAAGAGTGCGTGCCAGTAGCGACCCTATCGCCGGGCGTTAGATTTTAGTAGTGTAGACGCTCGCCGGGTCTCAGGCGGGTTTTTTCAGGCCCGGGCTTGATACGGGATCAAAAAGCCCGGGGATTTCTATGTAGTGTAAGCACAGCTATAGATGCCGTAACAGATGTGACGCTATCTGCGTGAGTTGTCATGCTTGCAGTTTTAACCCTTTGTTGCATACGGGTCATCAAGAGAATTTTTTTTTAATGGGAAATAAACCTTTTAAAAATCACTTTTAAGGGATTAGGCAACAAAGGGTTAATAGGATATCAACATCTGTTGTGCACGCATGTTTTGTACAAATGTAAGCACATGTAAGGCAATATGAAATATTGATCATGCTTTCCTGGTAAAGGCATGTTCACAAAATTCCGCTATAGAGAATATTAGGCCTACTGGAAATATCATACTTAAAGCTGACATCTTTGCATTACGCCAGCGCTTCGGCTGAATTAAAAAATACCTACCGCGCCACAGCGCGTGGCGCGGCAGGTAGATGAAGTTCAAACGCCCAGGTCCTTCATCGAACACCTCTCTCAGACCACCATTACCCCAAATACCTCCTAGGTGTCGCTGTCATTCGCGTGAAAGCCGTCGAGCTGGAAGGATGGCGAGTTCTCCACAGGTCAGTGCAAGTACAGTGCTGTATACATAGATAATAGGGCCAAGCCTATACAATGTACATGTACATCCAACTACAGGCAGCTATTGACGAAGCACTGAGGCAAAAAGTAGACCTAAAACACTCCCTAACAACAGAAAACACAAAAAATTCATGATATATCAAAACGGATGATATTCCAACTTACCTGCATAACGTGAATCTTACTTGCCATTCTCACCAAATTCCTAACCCATCCGCCATTTTGGTTCCATTGACCAACGCCCTGAGTGCATGACCCCGTACGCAGGACACGAAATAGACATAATCTGTCAACATGTAGGCCTGATGCCTTTTATTGAACCCGAAATAGATGCGGTCAGCTCAATAAAAGGCATCAGGCCTACATGTTGACAGATTATGTCTATTTCGTGTCCTGGCGTACGGGGTCGTGCACTCAGGGCGTTGGTCAATGGAACCAAATTGGCGGATGGGTTAGGAATTTGGTGAGAATGGCAAGTAAAATGGATTTTATCTGCCCTTTCGGAGTTTACAAAGTGATTCACGTTATGCAGGTAAGTTGGTATATCATCCGTTTTGATATATCATGATTTTTTTGTGTTTTCTGTTGTTAGGGAATGTTTAGGTCTACTTTTTGCCTCAGTGCTTCGTCAATAGCTGCCTGTAGTTGGATGTACATGTACATTGTATAGGCTTGACCCTATTGTCTATGTATGCCTACAGCGCTGTACTTGCACTGACCTGTGGAGAACTCGCCATCCTTCCAGCTCGACGGCTTTCTTGCGAATGACAGCGACACCTAGGAGGTATTTGGGGTAATGGTGGTCAGAGAGAGGTGTTCGATGAAGGACCTGGGCGTTTGAACTTCATCTACCTGCCGCGCCACGCGCTGTGGCTCTGTAGGTATTTTTTTATTCAGCCGAAGCGCTGGCGTAATGCAAAGATGTCAGCTTTAATAGCTCATCGGGAAACGTCCTTAATTATCAAACTTTTTATTTGTTATCTTATTATGAGTTTTGCTGTTAACTGAATTTGATTCTCCATTTCATCAAAATCGGTCATTTTGTTGCTGAGATGTAGGAGATTATCAAAATTTTGAAAATTTGCGATTTTTATATTGTTCAAACAAACCTTATCAAGTACATAGGTAGTACATGTATTTAAAATATTCAGAAATTCCTTGTACACGTATTTCAAACTGTCAATAGAAATATAAATTACCAAAAAATTAAAATTAAAATATTCAAGATCAGCTGAGACCTTTTGAATAAAAATCCTATTAAAATACGTGTAACATTTTTAAAGAGTTCTTAGGGAGATAGACTCTTTTAGTTGCAGCTTATGCTCAGAACAGATATCATACTATGGGCGGTATTTTCCGCAAAAAAGGGATAATCTCAGAGGGATATTCAAAGAGGGAATATTTCTATGTTGTTTCCATTAGACATTCACAGAGGTATCTTCAAAGAGGGATATTCAAAGAGGTATCTTCAAAGAGGGATATTCAAAGAGGGAATATTTCTATGTTGTTTCCATTAGACATTCACAGAGGTATCTTCAAAGAGGGATATTCAAAGAGGTATCTTCAAAGAGCGATATTGAAAGAGGGATATTGAAAGAGGGATATTGAAAGAGGGATATTGAAAGAGGGATATTCAAAGAGAGATATTCAACGATTCTACCTTTTTGGCGGAAAATACCGCCCATATCATACCTTCTCCTCTTCCTCCACCTCTTCTGTTAATTCACTGTCTTTGTGTACCGGAACTGGTACTAGTAATTCCCTGTCTAGTTCTTTTACTATTGGGCGTTTCCTTTTGAAGATTATCAAAGGCACCGCAAGGGCCACAATTACTGCAAACACGACCCCGAACAAGAGCAGAGTACACTCCGTCTGTTAAAAAAACAAAGCAAAGCGTGATATACATGGTATGGTTGGTGAAATCAACCATAAATGGGAATTATTGACAGTCATGTGTGACCCAGTCTGGGAAAACCAGGCACATGTCTCAAGGCAGTGACAATAATGCCCTTGATTACCCTGTTAGGTCATCAACTCATTGCTGAAGAGTAGCCTCTTGTTACTGTAACATCTGAATTGATTTCAGCCTCTGTGGGATAACCATTGCTGTAACCATTAACCATTTCCCCCTGGGAGACGTGTGCCTGGTTTTCCCAGATCGGGTCACATATAGGCCTACATGTATTTATGTCTAGACACTGATTCGTTGGATTTAACCAATCACAGCACAGGAATATATTATTGTCAGTCATAAAATATTTAGTGACTGTCAAACGAATGGGAATTGTGGACTATCATAATATATTCAAATTTATCTCCAGACACGAATTCGAATATATGATAGTCAATAATTCCCATTTATGGTTAACGTCGCCTACTCTGATTGGTTACATCCACTGATTTAGTGTCCAGATATTACTCCGGATATACGACTGTCCATAATTCCATTTTATCGACTGTCAATAAATATCTAATAACTGACAATAAGTCCTGTGTTGTGATTGGCTGAATCCAAAGAATTAGTGTCTG
The DNA here is from genome assembly GCA_002633025.1 of Notospermus geniculatus. Classification (NCBI taxonomy): domain Eukaryota; kingdom Metazoa; phylum Nemertea; class Pilidiophora; order Heteronemertea; family Lineidae; genus Notospermus; species Notospermus geniculatus. Next base: position 38,828 of record NMRB01003888.1, on the reverse strand, counting down.
GACATAAATTCGAACATGACAGTCAATAATTCGCATTTATTGTTCACTTCGTCTATCACATCCTATCATATACGTGTACTTGGTATCACAATCGCCTTCCCCTTTCTTCCTCAGATGTTTTTACACAATATCAGAATACACGTACATGTACGTATATATATTGGCAATAGGGAGGTTTAGAAGTCAAACGATAAACGTAGATTTTACGACGTTATTTTTCATACTACACATTATATTGCATTTTCGGTACAAAAATAACGTTGTCGTTGTCGTTAACGTTTATCGTTTGATTTCTAAACATCCCTAGTATCTATAATATAAATATAGATGTATATCCTTGCCAAAAACGTCCCACTTTTTAAACTTCAGTATCTCCTGAAGTGTTGGACCGAATACAATTAAACTGCACCAAAATACGGGATATGATAAGATAAGGAGATGATAGGAATTTCATCTCAACATTGAGTTTGCTGTAATATCCAGTACAAAAATACATGTACTGTACAAGTCCAGTTGTTGTGCAGTATCATACACTAAATTCCCACAAGTACCTGTCCCATTCCTGAAGTAGGAAAAAATGACTAAATCCTAAGGTAAAGATAATGGGGTGGGGGTATGGTCAGAAACGGTAATGTCCTGCCCACTGACCTGTCCCACTCCCGAACCTGGCAAGGAATGGCAGCGGTGTGGTATCTTCAACATAGGATTTGGTCATTTTTTCCGAGTTCAGGAATGGGACAGGTAAGTGTGAATTTAGAGTAGATGCAGACTCAGTGGTATGTCAAAAAAAATTAAACTGTAATATCTCCTGGTATAGCACACAGAATATGATATCATAGAATTGCACCAGAATTAAATTTACTTATACTGGCGAACACTTTTTGAGGGAGTGTGTTTGTCCTTGAATGTAGTAGAGGGTCTGTTGGTACTTTGATATTGATGAGTGTGTTTGGAGAGGGGTAGTTTCATGGCTAGGAATCCATTTGTTAATCGTTCACCATCAAATTCATGAGCAGTGAGGAGCAGTTCAGACTTTCTAAACAGCAGCACATCACGTCTGGTTTATCAGGCTTACATGTAGATGGCAGCACAGGTCACCACACACCTGATTAGCCACTTCATTTAAAACCAAAATACCGTAAGGGCACTCTCCTCCTATTGTACTGTACACATCGACCGCTCTTCGTAGGCTTCAAGCCCGAACTAAGGAGGAGATAGGGCACAAAGTCCGGTCCACCCGAACTGTGTAGTCATTACATGGCAAGGTCTAGTAGATAACAGGTCAACTCAGGTTGATATAAACATAATCCAACATGATGCTGCTGCGTGGCGTAAATTTCATACCAGTATCTTTATTGAGCGTGGAATGATGTCCGGTGCAAAATAACGAGCATGAGCAGTTCCAACTCGGCTGACAATCATATTTGAAACTATGGTCAATCTGTCCTCTGTCATCTGGGCTTCGGAAACAACTTCTGTCCAAATGTTACAAAATTGCAGGGTCCTTGAATGCATCTTGCCATGGATTAAAAAAATATTGTGCCAGAGCACAGCCTTACTGTCTGGGAATAGCATTTTGACTGGTGCCGACCCTTTGTCATCGGGTGGCGCCATTGACTCTGCATCTCCGATACTGCACTTTTGGACTTGCACTTTCATACCGGACGTTAAAATTCACACCACCTCACCTTTTGGTGCAGTTTCATTATATTCGGTTTGGTACTTTAGGAATGGGTGAGGTCAAATATTTGGACTAAACTAAAACCTGATTGAAACCTGAGATTCATGGAATCTGTTCTTGGCCTTCATTTTGTCGACTACATGTATGTCTCTGTATTGGCTCTCTAATATAGGCAGGTGTACGGTCAGTTTTCAGCTCTTCGGAGTGCTACGGCTTGTAACTGGGATGGCAAACATAGCTGCAACCTATTCCCTATAGGGACTAGAATCTCACCCAATTCATTTTCCATTAAAATTTGTAAAACTTCAGCGTCCTGCTGGGATTAACGAAGTTTTATATAGAGAAGTTTTAATACTCAGGTTTTAAAACTTTCTTGAGACAGTTTTAAACGGGTTTTAAGGTAAAATGTGGGGAGGGGGGGGGGGAGGTCAAATACTGCGTTTAGTCTAAAACTTTCTTAAGACTTGGCATTAAAACCTGACTAAGCCGAAAATTCGACCTTGCCCACCTAATGACAATCATTTCGTTTACACTGATTTGATCCTTACCTTTAAACAACTATTCTGGGCCCATGTTCCCGAAGCCGTCGTTAGGTTAACGATGTCGCTAAAACTGGAAAAATGCATAGCGCAACGACATCGTTAACCTTACGACGGCTTCGGGAACATGGGTCCTGTTCGTGACAACCTTTCCATTACACTGATTCATTCGTTCACCTAAGTTCCTTCCTTACTTTACAAAAAAACACTCCATGGCACCGATTCATTCTGTACCGTTTAACAACCATTTGATACGTTCCTTAGTTTACAGAAAAACACTCAGTTCACACTGATTTGTTTCTTGTCTTCCAGCAACAATCATTCGCTCACACCAATTCGTTACAAAAAACTCTCCATTCTGACTGATTTTTTTCTTGCCTTAAAACAGCCATTTGATTCGTTCCTTACTTTACAAAAAGCATTCCATTCACACTGATTTGTTCTTGCTTTACAACACCCATCATGAGTTCACACCAATTCGTTCCTTTTTTACTTTACAAAAAGCATTCCATTCACACTGATTTGTTCCTGCTTTACAACACCCATTATTAGTTCACACCAATTCGTTCCTTACTTTACAAAAAGCATTCCATTCACACTAATTTGTTCTTGCTTTACAACACCCATTATTAGTTCACACCAATTCGTTCCTTACTTTACAAAATCATTCCATTCACACCGATTTATCGTCACCAATTTATCGTTACCTTCTTCTCGGTGTCTGCCTCTGTATCCCAGATAAACTTGCACCAATGCACAATAGATTCTCTTCCTTCGTCGTCTACAATTTTTGGGCTTTTCCCTCTTGTTACTCGCCCTCGTTGGCAGATTGGGGGACACGAAAGACAACCGGACACCTGGCTGTCTTGATAGTTTCTCTGGAAATACATAATACAAACTTATTCTTTCCTTACTTGACAAAACCATTCCATTCACACTGTTCCTTGCTTTACAACGAACATTTCGTTCACGTCAATTCCTTCCTTACTTTAAGAAAACACTCCGTTCACACCAATTTATTCCTTACCTTCTTCTCAGCCTCTGTTTCCTCAACTTGGAAATCTGTTTCCTTAATGTAGAAATAGATTCTCCACTTCCTACTTATAAATTTTCCTTCACTTCTTTCGTCTACAACTGTTCTGTTGTCTCTCTTTATCACTCGCCCTCGGTGGCAAATTACGGGACAGGGAAGACAACCAGACACCTGGCTGTCGTGATCCTCTCTCTGGAATTACATATTAAATTGCCTGTTCATTTTCGTCACTTGAGGAATCTGAGTTGTGATCCTTGAGAAAATGGCGAAAGCTATGAAGCTGCAAATTGCAGCGATTTTTCTGTACAGCACAACAAATAATCCCTGCAATTTGCAAGTGCATAGCTTTTTCCGTTTTCTAAGGAACGCAACTCAGATTCCTCAAGTGATGAAAATGGACAGCCCCTTTTATCACACAAATGATTTAGTTATCAGGCATAGTTATAGTTATAGTTACTCTTTATAGTTAACCTGAACCCTGATAACCAGAGCTTGTGCCAACGACAGGTGAACTGCCAGTCAAAAGGGAGTTGAAGAAATCAAACGATAAGCGTTAACTTTACGACAACGTTATTTTTCATACTGCGAATTCACCAGATAGTGAGTTTAAGAAACCACACGTTAACGCTAACGCTAACGTTAATGACATCAGTTTGACGTCACATCGAATGAATTCGTTGTATTTCTTCTGGGGGTGACGTCATTTTGACGTAATTAGCGTTAGCGTTAACGTTTGGTTTCTTAAACTCACTGATATGGTGCATTTTCGGTACAAAAGTTAACGTTTATCGTTTGATTTCTTAAACTCCCTATTATCTGATCAATAGCAAGTTGCCTAGCAGCTACATGTAACAGATAGCGAAGCTTGGGAATCCCCATTGGAAATCCCCACAGGTTTGGAAGTGATTCCTTGAATCCTGTGTGATGCTGCAGGTGCACACGGTTCTCTACAGCAGATAGGCCGAAGACATGGCTGCCACAGCTTTCAGCATTGGAACAAACAAATATGGCTGGCTTCTTTTCCACAGTTCACCTTAACTAAAACATTGTCCACCCAACCCAGTTAACTAACCGCATTTTTTCACACCAGGGTGATAGATTCTAATGCCCCCGTCTCCCTGATATCCCCCTGTATATTTTGACACGGGACTGTAAGGGTCTTGGTCTCTCTAGAGTCCAATTCAATGCTGCCGCTTAATATCGTTGGGGGACAACCTATGTCGGGAGCATTAGCTTCTTTTACACCGGTTTGTTCCTTACTTTACAAAAAAACCTTTCCATTCGTACCTCCAATTTGTTTCTTAATTCACAACAACCATTCGGTCACACCAATTCGTTCCTTAATTTACAACAACGATTCGTTCACACCAACTCATTCCTTACTTTAAAAAACATTCCATTCACACCAATTCGTTTCTTACTTTACAACAACCATTTGTTCACACCAACTCATTTCCTTACTTTAAAAAACATTCCATTCACACCAATTCGTTTCTTACTTTACAACCATTTGTTCACACCAGTTTGTTCCTTGGTTTACAAAATCCATTCCATTCACACCGATTTACACTATGTCTTACAACAGCCTTTTCTTTTACACCAATTCGTTTCTTACTTTACCAAAAAAACAACAACATGCACACTAAATTCATTCCATGCCGCACAACCTTTTCTCTAACACCAATTCGTTGACGCTAGGTGGCACCACTATAGTATCGACGGTAGGTTTCCATCTTGAGAAGTAGTGCGCGCGCGGAGCGAACAGTAGAAATTCTTGTTTGTGAAGCGGTTACCCCATCACGTCGTTTTCTACGCTTACAATATAGATATGTGTACAAAGCACTAAAATTTTTTGATACTTGGACGAAATTTTAACACTGCCATTGACACTAGATGTATACATGTATTACTAAAATCGATAAACTAAATGTACATGTATGCTTCTACATGCAAGAGCATGAACAGTGCTTCAGAAATCTCGCGTGTGATTTCGTGACAGGGAAGCTGACAGCAAGTGCCGCGAGTGACGTCATCCAGGTAGCTGTCCAGGTCGGTCCATTCAGACCGCCCAAACGTTGGTGATCTTTATTGAATCCATCTTTTTAAAGATGGCCTAACCGGCCTGTCTGTCTGTATGTCTGTCTGTCGGTCGGTCGGTCGGCGTTTTTCCGGTTACCCAATGAAACAGTAATCTCACTACACAGCATCGTTGGTGCGAAAATGAAAACGAAAGTGATAGGGTCATCCGTCCTGACTTCCAGAATTTCGAGGTAACGAAACTACCTAGAATACTGCGTTGAAATTTCGAGATACATGTAATCGTGAGTTTAAGAGATCATCCCGCTCGTTACTAGTATATTGACCCGTGACCAGCTCATTTTGAGGGAGTGTGTTTGTCCTTGAATATCCTGTGTAAAGCTGTGTTTGCACGAGGCGTTTGCAGGCGCGGATTAAGAGGCGGGCGCGGGTGGAAAAAATCGATCCAAAGTATTTCCCTTTAGCTATTTCACTCGCACCCGCGCCCGCCTCCTAATCCGCGCCCGCAAACGCCTCGTGGAAACACGGTCTTAGAGGGTCTGTTGCTTCATTGATGAGTGTGTTTGGAGCGGGGTAGTTTCATGGCTAGGAATCCGTTTGTTAATCGCTTACTACCCTCAAATCCATGAGGAGCGGTTTTGACTTATACTCTAGGCAGCAGCATCCATCACGTCTGGTTTGTTACACCTCTTGTAGATGGCAGAACAGGTCTAGCAACACAGGTCACCACAATGCCGAATTTATGTTTTTTCATGTAAATAATTTAAAACCAAAATGCCGTAAGGGCACTCTCCTCCTATTGTACTGTACACATCGACCGCTCTTCGTAGGCTTCAAGCCCGAACTAAGGAGGAGATAGGGCACAAAGTCCGGTCCACCCGAACTGTGCACAGTCATTACATAGCAATGTACAGCAAATAACAGGTCAACTCAGGTTAATAACATATCCAACATGGCTACCGTCCATTATAAGATATAAAGGCAAATGGTACGCAAGGTAGGTGATCCTTTTTAACCAGGTTTTCGAAGAAAGTCCTGGTTATTAAATTACCGAAAGTGGCGGGCGGTTGGGCGTCCGGGCGGTCGTTTTTCTCTTGTCCGACTGATAACTTAAAAACGACTTGAGGTTTTGTTGGACATGTTGCTTGTAAGTAGACGTTGTTTCCTTTCGATATTTAGCGTCATTCGATTCAAGGTTTGGCCAATAGGGGGCTAAATGCGAAAACAGAAAAAGTGCTGTTTCTCCTGAACGAATGGACGGATTGTCGCCAAATTTTTATCATTAGGTATATCTAATGACGATACATAACATATTACCCTGGTTTTTGATTTGACGTACTTTTCAAGGTCACGGAGGTCGAAGTTCGGCGTTGGTAATATTTTCACCGAGGTGGACATATTCTCACCGCGGTGGTAATATTTTCACCGAGGTGGAAATATTCTCACTGCGGTGGTAATATTTTCACCGAGGTGGGAACTTCTAAAAATTTTACAAACCCCCAAGAAAAAATTCTCGAACCTTGAAAAAATGCAAATGCAAATAATTTTCATCTATGGGCCACCGTAGAATGCTTTGGCAGATGATTAAAACCGCAAATACATGTCACATTTCCATCTTCCGCATTCCATTGCTAGATTGGGTCAGACTATTAGTCTCACCATTATCGCCATACAAGGTTTGGTTGAATTTCTATCCTAACTGGTGACGTCAGGTGTACACGTGATCGTTCATTAATATCGTCAGTTGGCTTTGGGAATGCTCGAGGGGATGGCGGATGGCGGAAGCAGACAATGCCCCTGGTAGATTAAATAACTCTGGCAAAAGGGAAATCCGAGAAGTCGAGAAAAACCCATCCTCCGACCCATGCAGAGGTGCTCCGTCAGGTGGATGTCCTCGTGTTGTACGAACTAGTTCGCTCTCCCCAATCTGAACACAACATGGCATCGAACCCACGGACCAAGCATAAGGCATCAATCGCCAGCACTCAGGAGCAGCACGCCTTCCCCACTAGGCCAAATCCCCATCTTCTAAAAATGATGGTTCAATGACCTATGTTCAGTACTCTGCGAGTAGTCCAAACAATCTCCGAACCCAAACAGTTAGTTCACAAGGTGACCCTTATTTTCAGCACCGTCTGGCTTGTCTGTGCATGTCTGGCAATATTTTCAGCTATATCTCTGGGGCCGTATATGCATAAAGGTGGAATAAGCTTATTCCAGGTATAACGTAACGTTATAACATTAAGTTATACCTGGAATAAGCCAATTCCATCTTTATGCATACGGCCCCGTTGTTGAAGGAGCAATATGTTTGAAATTTGGCATGTAGTTATATTTTAGTATGGTTGTTGTTTTATTTCCGTGAGAATTTCCAGAAGAAATGCTGTGCATTTTTTTGAGATGTTTTTTAGGTGTATTTTAGAGGGTATATCGGTTTCTCAACGATAATTTTTGTAGAAGACGGTGGAATACGATGACGACTGTACATTTGATTTTATACTACTTAACAAGTTTGCCTATTTGTTATGAGTTGGCGAAATGGCTGAAGTTGACATTGGATGGAATTATATAGGTAGATTGCGAGGTTATCCTGCAACTGGGTCTCTATTTGGCGCGTAGGGCTACTAGTTTATTCGCGGTAAGTGAAGCGGTCTACTGTTGTAGTGTTGTATGTACGCAGCATACGCAGCAGTGCGCAGGTAGTCGATCGATATTATGCTGTTCTCTCCCGTGGATAGGACTGTTAATCACTGGTTGTTGTGTATACGCCACCATGTGTGTTACGGTACATGCCAATACATGGCTGCTAAAGCCTGGGGGAATGAGGTGGAGTGTCACCCATGAGGTCACCTTGTGAACCCTGTCGCCGCCAGGCTTGTTTTATGTTAAAGGGGTCACATATAAAGGAGATAAAATTAAAGAACATGAAATAATAACGGGGTTCTAAGGTGAGACATGGCTTCCTGTCGGACTCGAACCCACACGGCTGTTTTAATGAGCTGTGAGGACCCATGCGCTGCTGACATGTACACCAAGCTGTAAAAACTGGAAATAACCATTCCGTCAAACGCTAAGCCCTTCCTCTTTATACCTATTTAGAATAAACTTACAATAGGCTGTAAATCCATGTGTACGCCCATATCAAAGTTTCATGCCATTGTTTTTGGCTGTAAAGGACTATCTTAAAAAATCATTCTATAACTTAGTAGAGGGATCTCTCACTGAGCTAATGCCGATTCATGAAGAATCTCTTTGCCAGTATTCCTAATGAACGCCTCCTGTTTCGAGTAGGCCTACAGAATGAAATACAATAAAACGTACCTCCCATTCACACAAATTATAAAGGGCTAACAATGCCAAAAGAGGAATGAATTTGTATTGGAAACAGGTTCAAGTCAAAATCTCCGTTCGCGATGGATCAAGAAAATGATTCTACATGTATAACTTATTTTCGTCACTTCTTACCTAATCAAGGTTGAATTTGCAGAGAGAATACTTGTTTGTGTACTAATAACTTCTAATTTAGTGCTCCCGGTTTTGGGCCGCAAACCGCAAACTAACCACAACGTTTATGGCAAGCGGATTGTCCAGTTATTCAAAAAACCTATATTTTTGCACTAAAACCTAGTTTTTTGCTCATAAAACTTAGTTTTTGGGATAAAATATAGTTTTTTTGACAAAAACTAATATTTTCTCCCAAAAAACCTAGTTTTTGTCTAAAACCAAGTTTTATAGAAGAAAACTTAGTTTTTTGCTTCATAAAATATAGGTTTTTATCAAAAAACTTAGTTTTTGTCAAAAACCTATATTCTATGGCAAAAAACCTGGTTTTATGCCAAACAACCCCCATTTTATCGACAAAAATGTAAGTTTCTGCACTGAAATGTCCAGTTATTCCATAAAACTAAGTTTATTGGTCAAAAAACCAAGTTTTTTACTAAAACCAAGTTTTATGCCATAAAAAGTAGGTTTTTGATAAAAACCTAGTTTTTATGGAAACCTACCTTTTTGAACCTCGCCCCCACTGACCAAGATGATTTCGCCGGGACGAGGTTGCGAAATACCCGTCCCCAGTAGTGCTGTGCGTGCAACCATATACATCATGACCCATAGGCCCCAGGTTTCCTATCCTCGTCCCAATATGACAAAGGATCGTGTACGTGGGACGAGGTAGAAAATACAAGTTTCGTGATAAAAACTAGGTT